>ML112051.1:0-26370 GCA_003697995.1 Taxidea taxus jeffersonii
TATTTTACAATAGCCAAGATACAGAAACAACTTAAGTGTCCATAGAGAGATTGTAGATATAGAAGATATGGCATATATGCAATGGAATATTACTCAGCCATGAAAAAGAAATGAGATTTTGTCATTTTTGACAATATGGATGGACCTAAAGGTATTATAGTAAGTGAAGTAAGTCATAGACAAATACATATGATTTAACAGATATATGAAATATGAAAGAAAAAAACAGAAATAAACCCTTAAATACAGAGGCCTGGTGGTTGCCACAGTTGATGGTCATGGGAGAGACAGGCAAAGTAGATGAAGAAGAGTGAAAAGTAAGTGCTTCCAGTAATGGAATGAATAAGTCAGGGTGACAGAAGGTAAAGCATAGGGAATAGTCAATGATATTGTAATAGTATTACAGCTACACTTGTAGTAAATATATCATATGGTATAGAGATGTTGAATTGCTATTGTACACATGAAATTAATGTAACATTGTCAGGTAAAAAATAGATGAAATAAAAAATTTTCAGTAAATTTAATTTAAATTTAAATTTAAAATAAATTTAAATTCAGTAAAAAAATAGATGAAATACAACTGCATATATCAATATGGATGGATCTTATGAACATAATACTGAGTGAGAAATGCAATCTACAGAGGAATACTTAATGTAGAATTTTTAATATATTTTAGAAATTTGACTATAAAGTTATATTTTAACAGTACATGAATATGTGTAAAGCAAAGAACTAAAAACTAAGGTTCCTTCTGTAACCTCAAAAAGAAGGGGAGATGGAAAAGGGGTGTTATCAGGGAGGGGTATATGCATGGGAGGATTCAAATGCATTGCCAATGTTTTATATTTTATATATATGTTATATATTTTATACCAGGTGGTAGACAAAGGTTTTATAATTATTTTATTTTTTTTTCAGTGTTCCAAAATTTATTGTTTTTGCACCACACCCAATGCTCCATGCAATATGTGCCCTCCATAATACCCACCACTGGGCTCACCCGACCCCTCACCCCTTTCCCCTCCCAAACCCTCAGTTTGTTTCTCAGAGTCCACAGTCTCTAATGGTTTGTCTCCTGCTCCAATTTCCCGCAACTCACTTCTCTTCTCCATCTCCCAATGTCCTCTGTTTATTCCTTATGTTCCACAAGTAAGTGAAACCATATGATAATTGACTCTTTATTATAACAAATACAATTATTTGTTAAGCGATCTCTCTCTGTTTCTCTATCAATCTTATTCTCTTCTACATATGATATTTCATCAAAGAGAGATTAACCTGGGGTATTGTTATTAAATGTAGATTCGTGGGCCCTGTCACCATAAATTTTGGCTCAGCAGGTCTGATGAGCATCCCAGGTGATTCTAAAGTAGGCAAATCTATATACCACACTTACAATGGCTTAGTATAAGGAGGACTTTCTGGCTGAGGGAACTAATACCTATCCAGAAAGAGCAATGAGTTGGTTTAATATTCTGAGTGAAAGTGACATCATTCACTCTTATCAAGATGCAGGTTGAGAGAAGGGGTGTTATTTTGAGAACAGTATGGCTACTATTGTAAATCCATTCCAAAACAGCCACCTGGGTGTTGCAAGCAAACCTGTGGAGAAATAAATGGCAGGTAATGTGTGTGAGCTTGCACAACTCCCAAGAGTTTGCACAAGCAGAGTTCTTATAATATTGTTTTTGTTGCTAGATATGACCAAATTTAGGTCTCTGTGCCAGAACTTGAAGAGAGATTATAGACTGTGAGGACAGGTTTCAGGGGTGTTCTTGGCCCAAATCAACTAGTAGTGAACAAGGGGGCAGAATCTTGTTGTATCACACATGTCAGTGGTAATACTGTATGCCAGTGATGGCAACCCAAAAGATCAGGGCTTCTTGTATAGCTACTTTTGATCTGGAATACTCAAATTCCTAGGGGTATACAAAGACTTTCCAAGGGGAATAAAGCAGTTGATATTTTCAAGAGAATGAATTTCTAAAACTCTTTAGTGTTCATATGTATGCTTTCCTAAAACAGATCTGCTTGAGAATGCACCTACAGTGTTGCCATTCTATTTCTCCCCTCATACCCTACCATCCTTCATAGTCACACACCTCTGCTTTTCAGAATAAATACTAAACTTTAGTTTATTTTATATATTACTATAGTACATTGCTGTTAAGATTGAAAAATTCTAAGGTTATCAGATAAAACAATTAAACAAGTTACCATAAACCCATGGTAAGATGTCATGCCTTTCCTTGTCATGTCCTATTACCTATCACATCATTACAGTAAGTAGAACATTAAAAATAGATGGCAAAGTCTATATTCAGATACATCATAGAGGGAGGAGAAGGGGTAATGACAATGTACATCTAGCAACCTCACTTCCTCTATCAACTGTTAACAACCAAAGGCATTGCTCCCAAAGATGAATGCCCAACCAGTAAACAAAGAGAGCTCTGGTAAAACACACAAAGGCACGTGAAGGAAATTGAAGGCACATACTTCATCCAGGCAACATGCTTTTGGTTGAGCTTTTGTCTTACCTACTCATATATCCTAGAATTCACTTTAACAAGGAAAAGAGTTGTGAAGGGGCTGTATATACACACAGAAGTATGAACCAAAGATATAGGCCAACTTTTCTGATAGAAACTAAGTCTGATTTAGCTGAGTGGTTTGACAATGAAGTTTGCCTTTATCAACTAGGTAATATAGCACCTAGTTTTGTAAATGAGTTCTATCTGCAGCTTCAAGGTGTAGAGAAAATTATTAAAATACACAATACCTTTTTGCCAAATACTGTTGTGTTGTATTGACATAGATGTAAGGAAGTTAACATTTCAAGTTTCCCAAGTTTTTGAGGATATCAGGTTAAACAAAAATGAGTCAGGGTACTATTTTCCAGGATTATTTTGGGGGGACATGAGTCAAGAAGTTGGGGGAGGGCTTTCTTAGGTGTCTGGGCTGGTTTTCCATTCGCTGAGAAGATGGTAATGCCTGACAGATCAAGCCTCTGTGGAGGTGTCGTGGAGTTGTCAGGAGAAAACCAGGGAAGGGCAAAAACATGTTCTTGCTGAAGGTGAGAGAGGAGCTCTAAGCTTCTATTTAAAATATTAGCATTTTGCTCATTCAACTTGCATTTTTCTAGGTGCTAGAGAGACAGTAGTGAATACGGTGAGAACTTTTCTGTTATCATCTAGTGTACATTGTAGTGGGGAAGGGGACTAAAAGAGTGAATAAATTACCATTTCAGATAGTGAAGAAAACGATAAATAAGAGGTAATTTGAGAGTAACTAGAGGGAGAGTGCTATTCCAGATTGTGTGGTCAAAGAAGAACCTCTGATTCAACTTTTGGATTAAAGTGTGCATAATGAGCCAGCAGGGGATAATTCAGCAGAAGAATGCTTCACACACAGAAATCACAAGTGCAAAGGCCCGGAGTTGGAACATGCTTGGTCTGTTTGAGGACAGGAAGACAGTCAGTGCTTCTGCAGCAGCTGAAAGAACAAAGGGGCAAGTGGAAGGGGGCCAAGTTGGGGAGGGAGGCAAAGACAGATGGTGTGGTGAAGCCTTTTAGGCACCCTAGGGAATGTGGCTTTTATACTCAGTACGATGAAAGATCTTAAAGCATTTTAATCAAGAGAATGAGATCTGATAATTATTTTTAAATGCTCACTCTGGCTGCTTTGTAGAGAATGGACCATGGGAGAAAGAAGAGAAAAGTGACCAGTAGGTTGATTGCCATGGTATAGGACAGAAGTGGCTAAAGAAGTGGGAGAGAGCCCATAAGATCCATTCCTCAATTTACACAATTGATAGAGAGTTAGGAGGACAGATGACTGCTGCATTTTAACTGCTGAGATTGAGAAGACTAGAAGCAGATTTGACAGGAGATTTCAAGCTCCTCTTTCTTTCTGGACATGTTATGTTTGAAATGCTAGTGGACATCAGTATGATAATATTAAGCAGACAGCTGAACACACAAACTTGGGGCTATCAGGAAAGTCAGAACAAAGATATAAACTGAGGAGTCATCCACATATGGTTAGTACTTAACATCATGATACTCATTTGACTTGTACAGCCTGTGTACTGCATAAACTGTTTAGAGAACAGATGAAAATAAATAGAATTCAGATCTTCTAGAAGTTGCTTGCCAGAGTTTCCCTTTTCTTAGTTATTCTTCATTCTGTTTGTAAAATTAGGATTGCAGTTTTCAATATAAATCATATGAAGCACTGAAGAGTTAGAGAATAGGATTGATGCCAATCCATTAGAAACACCTAGACATAGAATGTTTTGGCATCGCAGTGTCTCTCTCCACTTAGTTCCAAATTTGAGTCTTGATCAAGTGGAACCTAAGTCACATCTGGAACACTCACTGTAAGGGATCTAGGGTTTTTGTGACCTTTGCTGGCCACAAAGTTACCTTAGAAGGAGTTTGGAATGGATGGTTAATGAGCCAATCCAGTAGATGTCCCACTGGTAAGAAAAATGTGGGTACTGGCTTTTAATGAGGCTTTAATTATGTAAAACATTTGAAGAATATTTATTAGAATTTTTCTGTGCAGAATTTTTTTCTTCTGGTATGTTAAAGGGAAGAAACAGCTATAGAACCCTATGGAAAACTCCTTGGAAGCTGTGATCCAGCTTTCTAAATCAGGCTATTAATTGTTAACCAAAAATAAGAGTTGATGAATTGACAGTAAAAACAGAACTGGGAGGGATGCTTGGGTGGCTCAGTGGGTTAAGCCTCTGCCTTTGCTCAGGTCATGGTCTCAGGGTCCTGGGATCAAGCCCTGTAATGGGCTCTCTGCTCAGCAGGGAGCCTGCTTCCCCTTCTCTCTCTGCCTACTTGTGATCTCTCTGTCAAATAAATAAATAAAATCTTTAAAAAAACCAACAGACCTGGGGGATATAATCAATGAATCTGACAAACAAACATTCTTGCCAAATGTGTTGCTCAGTTTGGAGATTTTCTTTTTTGATTTTAATTTGCTTGCGGAGAGAAATTTTTTAATTGGTAAGCATACTTATAGTAGTATGTGAATGGTCTCTACACCCTCACACATTACTGTTTTTACACCATATGAGCGATGTACAATTAACAGAATGCAATGTGGCAAGTGCAAGTTCCCATGTTCATTGCAGTATTAGTCACAATAACCAAGACATGGAAACAATTTCATTGTCCATCAACAGATGAATTAAAAAAAATGTGATACACACACACACAGAGTAATATTATTTAGCCAAAAAAAGGGAAATCCTGTCACATTTGACAATATTAATGGACCTTGAGTGCAACATGCTAAGTGAAATATGTCAGAAAAAGACAAATATGGTGTGATATTACTTGTCACTGGAATCTAAAAAAAAACAAACTCAAGAAACAGTAGAATGATGGTTGCCAGACGTTCAGTGGTGGGAACAATGGGGAAATGTTGGTCAAAGGATATAAACTTCCAATTGTAAGATGAATAAATTCTGATGATGTAACATGCAGCATGATAACTATGGTTAACAATACTCTTTTATATTTGAAAATTTCTATGAAGGTAGAGTTTTAATGTTCTCACATTATTATTTGAGGTGAAGGTGTTACCTAACCTTATTGTGGCAAATATTTCACATTATGTAAGGGTAGCAAATCATCAAATTGTACACCTTAGATAATGTTATATGTCAATTTCATTTCAATAAAGCTAGAAGAAGGGTTCAAGATGGTAATGTAGAAAGATTGAACTCATCTCCTTCCATGGACACCAAATATACACCTGCATGTAGAATAATTCCTCCTGAAGAACAATGGAGGGCTGGTAAAACAGCTTCTACATGACAAAAGATAGAGGGATCACATTCAAAATATTGAGAGAGACAAAGAGATAGTCAATGGGAACCCCACAACCAACCTATGAACTATAGTGGGGAGCAATAGCACTGAGGTACCTATGTACAAATATACTCACCCTGGGGTACACCAGAAAACCCCAGAAGTTTAAAGGGCAACATGACAATACTTGAAAGAAACCCATTTACTAGCCCAAGTGCATCTGCCAAATGGTGGGAAAACTACTGAAACTCTTTTTCAGGCTGGAGGTGCTATAGAGTGCCAGTGTTTTTGTCACACTTCCATCCTGATAGCATAGAAGGGCACAAAGCTTGAATGTTCTAGCCAGCCTGTTGCCTAAGAAAGCCCTGGGGCTCCAGTTCCCCACAGTGACCCTTCCCAAATCTGTACACCACAGCTCCTGGCATTCTACCAAGGCTGACATATTGTGGTGTACACAGGACACTCCCAGCTTACACCTGCTGTATCTCTACCCATGTTGCTAGGGCAGCCCCAGCACAGTGCACTTGGGATCCCCAACTCCTGCCCCTACCCCAGCTTCATCCACCTTGCCAGGGTAGCCCCCAATGCAGAGTACCCTAGTACTCCAGCCTATGTCTGTTTCAGGTAGCCAGCAAAAGCCCTGGGCACACAGTCTACACGAGGATGTTCCTATAAAAGATCACTCCTTCAAGACTGGGAGAGTAGGTATTTTGCCTAATTCATAGGCAAACAAAAAAATCAAACAAAATGAGGAGACAGAGGACTATGTTCCACATGAAATAAGAGAAACCTTCACAAAAATCCCTAAACGAAACAGATAAGCAATCTGTTTGATAAAGAGTACAAAGTCATGGTCACAGAGATGCTCATAGACTGGAAAGAGTAGAGGCACTCAGAACTTCAAGAAAGAAAATATTAAAAAAGAACCAATTAAAGTTAAAGAGTGCTATAACTGCAATGAAGTACTCTAGAGAGTCAATAGCAGACTAGAGGATGTTGACAAATGGATTAGTGATCTGGAAGACAGGGTAATGGAAAGTAATAAACCTGAACAGTAAAAACAAAAAAATCTTAAAAGATTTGTTAAGGGACCTCCAGAACACAAGCATACTAACATTCACATTATAGGGATCCTAGAAAAAGAAGAGAGACATGAAATGGCAGAAAAGTTACTGGAAGAAATAATAGCTGAAAACTTCCCTAACTTGGAAAAAGAAACAGAAATCCAGAGGGAGGAAACAGAGATCCAGGAACAAGATGAACTCAAACAGGCCCATACCAGATACATAATAATTAAAATGTCAAAAATTAAAGATTAAAAAAAGTTCTTTTACAGTGATGGTCTAAGAGTTATGCTGTAAGAATCAAAAACCTCTCCACTTCCTTTCCACCATCTGCTCGGCAGCCGCAAAACAGCAACTATGCATGAAAACATCTCCATCCATTGTGGCCAGCTGGTGTCCAGGTTGGCAGTGTTTGTTGGGAGCTCGATTGTCTGGAACATGGCATCCAGCTCAATGGTCAGATGCTAAGTGACAAGACCACTGGGGGAGGAGAGGATTCCTTCAACACCACCTCCAGTGAGATGGATGCTGGCAAGCAGGTGCCCAGGGCAGTGTTTGTTTTCTTTTCCAATAGAAAAAGTATTTGACAAAGTACAACCATTCATGATAAAATCATGTATGATAAGACCTGTCAATGAAGTGGGTTTAGAGGGAACATACCTCAATATAATAAGGTCCATATATAACAAACCAACATTTAACATCATACTCATGGGTGAAAGCTGAAATCTTTTCCTCTAATACCAGGAATAAGACAAGGGTATCCACTTTCACCATTTTTAGTCAACATAGGACTGAATGTCCTAGATGCAGCAATCAGACCAAAAGAACAAACAAACAAGAAAACCCCAAGAAGTTAAAGGCATCCAAAGGTAAGGAAGAGGTAAAATGTCACTATTCACAGATAATTATATAGAAAACCCTTTAAAAATGTCCATCAAAACATTAGAATAAATTTAGTATAGTTTCAAAATAAAAAATTAATATACAGAAATGTGTTTCTATAAACAAAGTAGCAGAAAATAAAATCAAGAGAACACTACTATTTACAATTGCATCAAAAAGAACAAAGTAACTAGGAATAAATTTAACCAAGAGGCGAAAGACATATACTCTAAAAATTATAAGATATTGATGAAAGAAATGAAGACAACATAAATAAGTGGAAAGATATACTGTGCTCATAGATTAGAAGATTCAAATGCTTATACTACCTAAAGCAATGTACAGATTAAATGCAATCCCTATAACAATACCAATGCATTTTTCACAGAACTAGAACAAAATCCCAGAATTTGTATGCAATCACAAACAATCACAAATTGCCAAAATGATCCTAGGAACAAAGTTGAAGGTATCATAATCTCAGCTTTTTTTTTATAATGTTCAGTAAGCAACTGTATAGTACATCATTAGTTTTTGATGTAGTGTTCCATGATTCTTCAGTTAGGTATAACACCCAGTGCTCATCACAACACATGCCCACCTTAATGCCCATCACTCTGTTACCCTTTCCCCCACTTCCTCCCCCTCCCCTCTGAAAACTTCAGTTTGTTTCCTGGGATGCATAGTCTCTCATGGTTCATCTCCCTCTCTGATTTCTCTCTCTCAGCTTTCAAACTATACTATAAAGCTATAGTATTGAAACTGCATGACATGGGCACAAAAATAGACACATAGATCAATGGACCAGAATAGAGAGCTCAGAAATAAACCCATGCTCACATGGTCATTAATCTACAACAAGGAAGACAAGAATATATAATAGGGGAAAGACATTTTCTTCAAGAATTCTGTTGTGAAAATTGTACAGCTACATCTAAAAGAATGAAACTGGATCACTTGCTTTTACCCAACACAAAAATAAACTCAAAATCAAAGACATAACTGTAAGATCTGGAACTTTAAAACTACCAATAGTAAATGTAGGCAGTAATCTCTTGTACATGGGCTTTAGGAATATTTTTCTTGCTCTCTTCAAAGGAAATAAAAGAAGAAAAAATAAATTATTAGGACTACAGCAAAATAAAAAGCCTTTGTACAGTGAAGGAAACCAAAAGTACACTACTGAAGGGGAGAAGATATTTGCAAATGATGTATCTAATTAGGAATTAATTTCCAGCATATATATATAATATATATTATATATATAATTAATATATATTAATATATGTGTGTGTGTTCTTCTATAACTCAGCAATAAAAAATGATCTAATTAGAAAACGCACAGAGTACCTGAATAGGTCTTTTTCCGAAAAAGAAATAAATTGGCCAAGAGATACATAAAAAGATGCTCAACATCACTAATCATCAGGGAAATGCAAAACAAAACCATAATGAGATATCAGCTCATATCCATCAGAATGGTAGTATCAAAAAGATAAGAAATAACAAGTATTAGTAAGGATATGAAGAAAAAGGGGCCCTCATGTATTGTTGGTGGGACTGTAAATTGGTGCAGCCACTGTGCAAAACCCTGAAGAAAATGAAAACACTAAGTTGAAAAGATTATTGCACCTCTATGTGTATTGCAGCATTATTAACAATAGCCAAGATACAGAAACAACCTAAGTATTCACTGATAGATAAAGAAGATGTGGTACATAAACAATGGATTATCTGTAAGAATAAAATCTTGCCATTAGTGACAACATGGATGGATCTGGAGGGTATATTATGCTAAATTAAATTAGTCAGAAAGTGGCACACCATGTGATTTCACTTTTATGTGGAATCTAAATGACAAAACAAATGAACAAAAATCGAAATATACTCAAATACAGAGAAGAAATTCATGGTTGCCAGAGGTCAGTGGGTGGTGGGATGGGTAAAATAGGTGAAGGAGATTAAGAAGTACAAACTTTCAGCTATAAAATACATAAATCACGGGAGTGAAAATACAGTATAGAGAATATAGTCAGTTATAACATTAATTTCGCATAGTGACAAATGGTAACTATACTTACTGAGAGGAGTATTTTGTGAAGTATATAACTGTCAAATCACTGTGTTATATACCTGAAACTATTTTATGTCAGTTTTAGTTCAACAAAAAAAGGCTGAAAAGTTTTTTTCAGGCAGAATAAGATAGGTGTATAAAACTAATAGCTATAAATTCCTGTATTTCCTCTCCCTGAAATTTTTTGGGATGTCGACAAGGATATCTAGAACTTATTAAAAATAGTATTGGAGACCTCTGAATGCCATGTGAATATCTGGTTTTGTGAAGAATAGTTAGTACTATAGTAATTGCCTAAATTGATTAATCTGTGACTGTAAAGTTTGATTTATTTGCTTAAATCCTAACAATAAATTTAAACCTTACCCAATAGATTAGATTTGAGTTTATTACTACCAAGCCTTTTTTTTAAAAAAAGATTTTATTTATTTGAGAGAGAAAGAGAACACAAGCAGAGGGCAGGGGAGCGGACAAGCCTACTCTCCACTGAGCAGGGAGATGCCACTGGGCTCCATCCCAGGACCCTGAGATCATGACTTGAGCCAAAGGCAGACGCTTAACTGCAGAACCACCCAGGCACCCTATTACCAAGCTTTTTAAAAGTGCTTTACATATATTCTTACTTGATCATCTTGAATTTTTAGTAACTGGCTAAATTTAAGGTAGAATATTTGATTATTTCTATCTTTTAAGGATTGAAGAAATGGTAGACCAAGGCAATGATTATTGGTATATTCACAGAGCATTGAGAATTAGAGTTAAATCTTATCAATCATTATTTGGTGTGTTAGGAAGAGTACTTTGTCCAAAATTGTTTATTAGGTCTATAAGTAATGGTTGTCATGAGAATTGAGTAGATATAATCACCTGCAACTTGTTCCTTGAATCTTAAAATTTCTAGAAAACAGGAACCACATTGAAGCTTAAGCTCACTCAATCTGACAAAAATCTCCTTGAATGACAATGGTAGTGAACACTGTAAAAACTCAAGGGAATGGAGAAGCAAAGTGGCAAAACTGCAAACCACCTACTGAGAAAGAAGAGCACCAGCTGAAGTGAAATGAGGACAATAAGTAGAGAGTGAGGCAGCCAGGTTTTGTCATTTCCCCACGTGACTGAAGAACCAACAGAGTCCAGGAACCCTGGAGCCCTGGATCTGCCTTTTTTTTTTTTTAATAAAGATTTTATTTATTTATTTGACAGAGAGATCACAAGTAGGCAGAGAGGCAGGTAGAGAGAGGAGGAAGCAGGTTCCCTGTTGTGCAGAGAGCCTGATGTGGGGCTCAATCCCAGGACCAGCTCAATCTGGAATCATGAGCTGAGCAGAAGGCAGAGGCTTTAACCCACTGAGCCACCCAGGTGCCCCTGGATCTGCCTTTTAAAATTTCCTCTAGTAAATGTATATGGCAACTCCCTATATGAGACTGGCCAGTTTAAGCCTTTGAGTTGCTTTCCTGGAGGAAAAAGATTTTTCTTTTCTTTTTAAGATTTTATTTATTTATTTGACATACAGAGATCACAAGTAGGCAGAGAGGCAGGCAGAGAGAGAGGAGGAAGCCGACTCCCCAGTGAGCAGAGAGCTGGATGCGGGGCTCGATCCCAGGACTCTGGGATCATGACCCGAGCTCAAGGCAGAGGCTTTAACCCACTTGAGCCAGACCAGGCTCCCCGAGGGTTTTCTTTTTTACTGGTAGGACTGTCGGTATCCATAAGTTTAACCAATTCTGGAACACTTCTGTCAGGGGTTAAGATATATTATTCTGTAATTACCACATTGGTTAGGAGGGTTTGGGTTCCAAATGAACTGAAAACCCACTTCAGATTACACTGAGCTATCAAGGGAAATGATTTGCTTGTAAATGAAAAGTCTAGCAATAGGTCAGCAAAATTTGGTCAGGGCACCACTTGATTTCTCTACAATTTTCACCACTCAGCATTCATCTGTTCACCCTACCCAACTTCCATTAGGGTTACAGAATGGCTGCAGCAGTGCTGGGTCTTACATTCATATACCACATTGACCAAAGGAAAAAAAAAGAAAAGTCGGGATTGGGGAGTTTTCTTTTCCAGCTATTGAAAACAAAGTCCTTAACTTCACTAATGCTGGATCAAGCAAGATGCAGAGTCCACCCTTGAACCAATGACAGTGCTGGAAGAATGCTGTGTGCTGATTGGTTCCTGCTATTAAGCCTCAGTCCTGCGGCAGGGGAAGTGGTGTTGCTAACAGAGGCTCTTATAACAATCCGTGGCTGCTGCACGATGGGGACAACCTCAGTGTTCACACACAGAAACCACGACATGAACACATGTGCACTTGGTCTCAATGCTCTTGTCCAATTAATTGCACAAAGGTTTGCTGGGATGTCTGCCGGGGGGTAATTTGGAAGGTTTTAATGTACAGGGCATTTAATGTACAAGGCAACCTGCAGGGATGGGAGTGGAGAATAATCTTGTTGAGTTCCTATAAGTCAAAGCCTTCTGGAAGAATATTCTGAGGATACAGAGTTTTGGCATTTAATAATAGCCCAGGATTGAGTTTAATTAAGAATAATCAGGAAGGGGAGGTTATTATTAGCAGTCTAAAATTAAGTACGCAGAAGTGGAAGAGTCAAAGAATTGTCAGCTATGTTCAAAGGCAAAAACTAAAATCTATTTCTTTTCTTCCTATCCCCAGATGAATTTACATGAAGCTTAATGGCTTTGTAATTATATAAGGACTTTTACTCTTCAATACCTTCTTCAGACTGCATTTTTTAGTGTCTTCTTACTAAGTACTTAATTTTCCCCATTTGGCAAATAAAATTTAAGTGAATGTAGACTTTTTGATGTATGGGTGCCAGATGCTGGGAAGAAAAACAGATTTAGAATGTTACAAGATTTTAGAAGTCTGGAATACTGGGAGATTTCCAGAATATGAATGGCTTTATTTGTAGTGTGCAACATGGGATGTGAAAAGAAGCTAGGGCTCCTGAGGGCAGAGAGCAGAAACCTCAATCCTCATACTGAGTCCCCTCCTGCTCCACTCCACACACTTCTTCCTTTTGTTGTAGGAGCTGGATCAGAATTGAGGGCAACTGATGAAGAGCCTTTTGTAGAGTATAGAGTAGATAGAGTGTATAGAGTGCCTGTCTATATAATCTCTGTGGCAGGGTCCCATAAGGCTGGAAATAGTTCTGTGTGTATCATGAAATTATTCTGACCCATCTAAACAGGTCTATACTTTTTCTACATGACCCCAGGCCTCAAAGACTAAGAACAACAGGTGGCCAGATCCATCTAAATTTTCTGGTTTTGCACTTTGGATTCTAGTCCTGGCTTTCTCTTACTAGCTGTGAGACTTGAGGCCAAAGATTCCACCTTTGTGATCTTTGTGATGAATAATGAAGCTCATTCATTACAACACCATCAGTAGGATCAAATTAGGGAACACACAGGCATTATAACATGACACAATGGTAGAGAATTATTAATCTCTCAAATACCAAAAGTGATCTGGAGTGTTGCAGCAGTACATTCTTTCAACATGCCTGAAATTTCTTTTTAATAGTAATTCTAATTGCAGAACGATACAATTTGGCCATTCTAGAAAAACAGAGCACAAAGATGCTTCTACTCTATAAAATTAGATACTGGAAACTAATATATACAAGTGTTTGGGCTATTGTCATCAAGGTAGAACTACAATTCAATCTCTGATAACAGGGATCCAATTTACATTAGTGTGGTTTCTGTGATTTTACCCACTCTAATGAGCTGAAGAAAGAGAATACCCACTGTGAGATACATAACTATTAAGAGGCAGGAGAAATGGATTCTGATGGAGAGATGGATATATGTCCCTCTTGAGCTTAACTCTAAAACCCCTTTGCAGTTGGCCATTAAAAACATTCAAAGGTCTTTACTCTAAACTGCTTTAAAATAACATTCTATTCTGCTAGAATTCTTCTGTTCTGCATTAATCAAGATCTATGAAGAAAAGAAAGTGAACCTCCTCTCAACCTAATCTTGTGGGAGATCACACAGACTGGCTTTGATGCCTGTTCAGAGGTTCCTGAAAGAGAAGAGGATACACTCAGCTAAAAATGACAGGGAGATCCCCCATGTGACTCTGTAATGGCATCATTAAAAAGGAGTGTTTAATCTCTGCAATCCCTGACTTTCAAGCAGCCACTATTGTGTGAATCAGAAGGTGAAAAGACTCAGCACTGAGGAGCTCATGGTAGTAAAGATGAAGTATCTGTAAAGGATTAAAAAAAAAAAAACCCGACTCATTGCAAAGAATCTTTCCTTTAGTTTATCCTTGGCTCCATTTTCCATGAGGTTATTTCTTATCCATCCCTTTCTTGGATATAAGATACTTGCCACCCATATTTTCACCAGGCTTATATAAGTTTCATTGTGTGTTGGAATCTTCCTAGTCTCAGTGGAAGCAGAGAAGCAAACTGGGCAGGCTACTGGAGGAGTTCTTATTACTACTATTTCTTCAGGTTTGCCTGCATTGGTCAGGCTATAAATGGAGGTGGATGAGAAAAGGAATCTGGAGGAGAGTACAACAGGGATGCCCTTTCCTGGCCCAAGTTGATCAGAGGCATAAAACCTATAACCCTAGACCCTGCTTGTTTGAAGTTGTTTCTGTTTGAGATATTTCTACTCCCAGGACCCCATTCTTTTCCCTCCAAATAGCCCCACAAGGGCCACCTAACAGGAAACATAGATTGGTATAGCAATTACTGGTTAGCCCCAAACACAGGTCATTTATGACTCATCAGTTATGTAGCACATATGACAAAGAATTCAGAGGACTCCTGGTGATGTGCTATCACATGTGATGTCCAGTTGTAAACCTGACTTTATGCCACCCATGTTGAGTGGAAGGAGCATTGGAGTTCAGGTTATCGAAACGGGTTTCAAAGCTTGGCTCAATCATTTAATTTCCCTCATGCCTGGTCCTTATAGAATAGTGAAACCTCACTTGTGTAACAGAGCCTTAGAAGGGCTGAATGAGAACGGAAATGAAGGTTCTTCGTAACACAGTCAAATACAATATACAAGTGAGATTCTGTCTGGGCCTACAGCCATTGGGATTTTAAAGATGATCTTTACAAGTTTGGTCGAGTTCCTTCATTGGTCCAGAATAGAGAGCCAGAGACTAATGGGTATGCCCCTGTGTCTAAACCTCTGGGTCTATTCAAAATATATCTAAGTAGTTTGACATCAGAGACTGATGGAGCTGAGGAAATGGAGCTAATATGATGCTATCTATCTACTCCTTCCTCTCAAATATAAAACCAAAAATTGAAAAATACTACCACATCATCTATACCTACCTCCCATCTCCCCACCTATTATCATTGGATTTCTTTTGCTTAAATACATGGTATCTTCAGATTCAGAATAGGAGGAGCTGAAATGCTAACAAGATCACAATTGCACATCTGGATTGGGGTGAGGAGGATACAGAGAGGGGAAGGCTTTGGGGATAGAGAGAGCCCCAAAATACAGGTCTCTTCAACAATTTCTCTCCAGAAAGAATACTAAAATAAATTGAAAAGGCAAATTTAAAAGACACTTAATGATAGGAAGTCACAGTGGTTTAAAAAAAATCAAGTTCTTTGTGATAACAGCCTTGTGACTGTGTTGAAATCAATCATTGTGTACCTCTGGAAAATAATTCCATGTTGCTGGAGAATAAATATAACCAGATAATTCTTAAATAGTACAAAGAACAAAAAGCCAGTCAAACAAAACATCTGTATAATATACCTAGAAATTTAAAAAAATCCTTTCCTTTCTCTAAAAGGTGAGAAATCTCAGAAAAGCTGGTTTTCTAAGTCAACAGCAAAGATAACTCTTCCACTGTTCTTCCTTGCAAAGGGTAGGCCTGTTCCATATGTGAGGTTTTGCATTCCCTGGAATCTTCAACAACCAGCTCTGCCTCTGGTAGGCATTCAACAAATATTCGTTAAATCAGTCTCCTTAAACCTTGGAGGGTCTTAAGTGTGGGTATTTGTGTATGTGTGTGTATGTGTTTGTCTCCCCCCATCTGTGCCTCCCTCTACCCATCTGTCTGTCTCTCTCCGGCTCTGGTTCCATGTGTGTGTTGCTTTGGCTCTGTGTGTAGGTCTCTTTTTCTGTCTCTGTATGTGGCTGCATATGTCTCTCTGGCTCTGGCTCTGCGTGTCTCTGTCTCTCTGGCTGTGTGTGTTGCCCTGGCCCATGTCTCTCTGTGTCTGGCAGAATAATGGTAATACTTGGGGTAGCTCAGCAGCTTTTCACCTGCCTGGTCTCCCTCCAGGTCTAATGACTCAGCTGGTTCTGTTGGAACCTCCAAGTGGACTTCCTACTTGCTCCTCTCCTCAAGCCAATATGTTCTCTGTTGCTCCTAGTAGGGTCTCTGTGAAGCATAAATCTGATTATGCATTCAGTCAATATTTACTGAAATCCTGCTCCTGCGAGCCACTACCATAGGTTCTGAAGTTTCCCCTTCAGCCACTTTCCATCATGTATGTAATTAGGTGCTAGTCAGCCTCCTCTCCTGCCTCCCTTACCCACACCCGCTAGCTTTTCAGCCATACCAGAGTCCCTTTTATTTCCCGAGAGTGGTGTGCTGACTCATCCCTTCTTGTGTTTGTTCCTTCTGCAATGAAACCCCCTTTCCCATCTTGTTCATCTGAAGTGTTCCCTTTATCCTCTAATATGGAGCTAGGTGGCTTTTCTGTAAAGGCTCCTCTGATTTCTTTCTAACCCAGATGGAGGGCAGCATTGTACATTGTATGTCATAGGGCTACAACAGCACTTTTAGCCCTTGCTTGCATATTACACAAGTATAATACATAGGTTATAAATACAGAACTGGATGGTAATGCTTTCTACCCATTGCTATCTCCCTCCCTGCAGTGCAAGCTCCCTGAGCATCTTGGCATGCCCAGCTCCATATAAGGTATATAACGCATGTTTGTTAAAAGAAGAGCAACATAGGTGTAACTGTGTGTCTGTCTCCTATACCTCTAAATGTTATTTTTTGGGGCCTTTTCTTCTCATTCCATAGCTCTTTCCTAGGCAATCTCAACTCATCCTCTTACTTTTTTTTTTTCTTTTCAGTGTTCCAAAATTCATTGCTTATGCACCACACCCAGTTCTCCATGCAATGCATGCCCTCCATAATATCTACCACCAGGCTCACCCAACCCCTCACTCCCCCTCCAGCCCCCAGTTTGCTTCTCAGAGTCCACAGTCTCTCATGGTTTGTCTCCCTCTCCAATTTCCCCCAACTCACTTTTCCTCTCCAATTCCCAGTGTCATCCTCTTACCTGATACATCTATATGTTGCTAACTCTCCAAAATTTATCTCTAAAACCTCTCTTCCAAGTTCCTGCTCAGATTCCTGACTATATAACTAGTTATGTCTTCCTGAATGTATCCCAGACACATCAAGCATAATATCCAACAATAAAATTATCTTTTCCTCAAATCCACCACTTCTCGGTTTTATTAAGTGCTACCCCAAATCCAGATACCCTCAAGCCAGAAATCAGGGTTGTGTCTTTGAAAGTTCTTTCTTTCTCATTCAAACATCCAGTTCATTGCCAAATCTAGTGCATTTGACCTCTAGTTCTGACCTTGAATCTTTCTTCATCATCAGTGCTTTTCCTCTGCTCTCTCTTTTCTGGTCTACTACTGAGCCTCCTAACTATTCTCTCTGCCACCATCCTGCCCCCTTCAATCTGTACTGCACAATGCAGGCAAGCTATCTTTGGGGAAAAAATAATGCAAATAGCATCCTGTCCCTCCTCCTTAAAACTATTCATTATCTTTCCATTTATGAAAAGATACAATTCTTCAAGTTCTTAGCATAACCTGCCAAACTCTATGCCAGTGGGCCCCTGCTTTCCTCTCCAGGCTTTTCTTGCACTCCTCACCTTTTATGCTGTAGACATACAGCCCAAAATTCTTCCTACCAAATGGAAACAGACAGATAACAGAATTCAAATTCAGATGATATCAGTTACCAGGGAATGCAGATATTCCCTGATTAAATTATGGCTGTCAGTCATCATTCAAATGGCAAAAATTGCTAATTAAGAGACAAAGCAATAGAATATATATGTAACTGAGCAGTACCTAAGGTGGGAAAGGAATATACCAACTTATTTATTTCAGTTAAAAGTAGCTGGAATCATTTAAGGTATAGTTTATTTTGGGGGAAAAATAGAATAGATTAAGTCATAATGGCTGTTCTAAGATAAGTCTTTTCCTCTGATGCTAACATATTGTCACTTTCTTCCAAACACTTTCCCAGCACTTGATCATTGAAAATATATTATAAACACTAGAGAACTTCAAATCCATACTTTAATAAACCACAAACCTAATTATATTTGGAAAACTGCCCCAAGGCCCTGTTGTACATTTCAACAAAGTATTCAACCAGCTTAACGGTTAAGGACTTCACCTGACTAAAACTGTCCTATTCATGAATTTCATCAAAACAGTTTTCACACTTATCATAAGTAATGAATGAATCCCAGGTTATCAACATGCAAAACACATTTTATGATACATTGCCTTTTCTTTTCATTGCATTTCTTTTATTGCTTAGAGACTTCCCCCAGTGATAAGCCAAGATGATTTTCAAAAAAATGAATTGGAAAAGATAGCAAAGTTTAAATTATTATTTCTCTTTACTGTGGAAAAGTTTCATCACTGCAGTCAGTGTTTTTAATAATCCAGATAAAAAGTAGTTATAGAAGGTTGGTCATTTCAAATCTAGTTCAGTGTCAGCAAAAGCAAACCCCAACTGGTCCGATTTTTATTACTTATGGATGCAGCATAGCATAATATAATAGCTTTGGATTTTGGGTTCAGAAAACCTAAGTTTGAATCACCTGGGAGCAGAAATTTGGAAAGATAACTTTTCTGACCCTCAGTTTTCTCTGGATATTACGTCCACAAGAAGGTTGGTGAGTTGAAGTGAACTTAACTACCAGTGTAGTGCTTGACATGTGGCAGGGGTTAAAAATTGCAGCTTTCATGAATTGTAATGATGTAAAGTTCTCTATCTTCCCTTGATCTTATTCACAAGGGAGAATGCTACAAGATGACTTTGGTATTCATATCACTGAGTTGTTGCAGTTAATATGGTGATTAATTCCATTGATTTCCTAAAGGATGTAGGTTTTCTGGAAAAGATAGATTTATTTTATCATGGTTCACTTGAGAGTTTAGTGACATTGGCATTACTACTATTGCCAGCAATATATAGATTAACATCCTTTAGAGTTATCCTAGAGTTCTGGGATTATTGTGGACCTATACAGCTTCCATTTGTAGTTCCATTCTAAAGGGAAAGAGCTTTCTGTTTAGCTCTAAAATTTCTAACCATTCTGGGAAGCAAACACTAGTTCATTTTTGTATTTAGTAACTTAAGTATTTGTCGAATATGGACTACACACCATTCTAAGCAAAGAGGAAACGGAAATGATCAAAAATATAAAATCCCTGACTTGTGTCAGGGAGGCAATACACATACATAACAAGTAAGTAAATCATATACTCTGCAAGATGGTGAGGAACACCATGGAGACTAGAAGGCAGGGAATTCTAATTCTTAATTTTAATTCTTAATTCTTAATTTTAAATATGATGGCCTAAGGGGGTGTAATTGAGGTGACACTTGCATAAAGACACGAGGGAGATGAATGAGAAAGCCACAAGGGCCTTTGGGGGAGAAATGTTCTAGACAGAGAGAAGAACAAGAGCAAGGGCCGAGATGCAGGAGTGCATTGATGACTGAGGGATAATGAAGAGGCAGCGTGGCTGAAGACAGTGAGCCAGGGAAAGAACAGGGGAGGCATCAGGTGCAGGGCCTTGAAGGCATTAGGACTCTGGTTTTTACAAAACCAGTGCTCTAACCCCTGAGCTATGGAACCAGGACTCTTGCTTTTAATGCAAGGGAGAAGAAAAGTCACCAGAGGTTTTTAAGTGTAGATATGTGTGATCTGAGTAGAATAAAGGAATTTGTTTATCCTTTTCATGCAGCAGATAACCTCTTGCTCCTATAGTTTCTGCAGCCCACCTAGAGGTCTGGTCCCACTGCTGGTCCCTTCAAAACTCAAGCCTCCAGGGGGCTCTTTGTGTCCCATGCAAATTTGGGTCACTAC
Source organism: Taxidea taxus jeffersonii (assembly GCA_003697995.1). Lineage (NCBI taxonomy): Eukaryota > Metazoa > Chordata > Mammalia > Carnivora > Mustelidae > Taxidea > Taxidea taxus. Next base: position 20,021 of record ML112051.1, read on the forward strand.
AGTCCATCCCAATGTAGAAACTGTTCTATCGCAGTCTAAGAGATTCTGGGGTAAGAATCAGTTATGTAGGATGTGGAATATGCTCTAGAAGTGTCTAAGAAATGGAAAATCAGAAAAAGCAAGCAGGGGTGGAGAGAATAAACACCAACTACCCACATACCCCTCCCCCACAGCCCCTAAAAACTACCATTTTACTTTCTATGAATCTACTTTAGGAATTTCATTTAAAGGGAATCATTTTTTCTTTTTCTGTTTATTTCACTTAGTAAAAGGTCTTCAAATTTTACCTAGTTTGTAGCATGTGTCAGAAACTCATTTTTTTAAAGATTTTATTTATTTATTTGACAGACAGAGATCACAAGTAGGCAAAGAGGCAAGCAGAGAGAGAGAGAGGAGGAAGCGGGCTCCCCACTGAGCAGAGAGCCTGATTCGGGGCTTGATCCCAGGACCCTGGGATCACGACCTGAGCCAAAGGCAGAGGCTTTAACCTACTGAGCCACCCAGGCACCCCAGAAATTCATTTTTTAAAGGCTGAATAATGATCTATTGTATGGATAGACTTAAGCTCTTTTAAAGTCTACTGCTTCAGCCCAACATCACCACCATGAACATTCCTTCATCCATTCAGATTACCACAACCTCCTCAGACAATGATTTTGGGGAGGGTCCTGGAAGAGGCAGGGAACTAAAAGAGGAGAAAAGAAACTTACACTGAGATAGAAGGAGTCCAGGATGACTGGTACTATATGTAAGTTTAGATTTAGAGAGTGACATGTGAGATTATTAGCTCTTCTTGGCTTCAATTTCTTCTTGTAGTACATGTGGGTAATCTACAAAGAATTCATGGAGTAACCAGAAACCTACAACCTTCTGGGGCAGTCCATTCCAATTCTGTCTCCATTTCAGGTACCAGCACTAATCTTTGAATTTTGTGGAATAATAACTTGTGATATAGCTCTGAGAGAGAGAGGTCACAGACTACATATCGTTTCTAAGGGAGGAAACATTACTCCTGCCCTTCATAATTCATTGCTTACTTGTTTTTATGATAAAATATTATTTTAATGTACATGTTAAGGGGACAAAATGCTATGCAGTAAGCACTTTGGAAAGTTATTTGGTGTCAGTAATATAGAGGTACATCTCTCACCCTCAGGAAAAAAGTATTCTTGACAATCTCAACTAGAGTGGAGTCACACTGAGGTGAGAAGAAACCGAAAATATGGGAGAGAAAACAAAGAGCTGATATGTTTGGAAGACTTTCCTCTGAGAAGTGGGCTTGTGAGGCTGATGGCTGCTGTTGGCAACAGAACCTATCCCTTAACACCTCTTCAGAAGAGGATGCATCTTCCTATAGGTGGTGTTTTCTGTGAAGAATTCTCTATTCAGAACCTGAAAAATAAAAACCAAATGTATATACTGCACTGCCTTAGAAAGGAAACCTCTAGATCTCAAGGCAAATATAAAACAGAGATGAAGGGATCATTGAAAACCAGTAAAGATCATTTTTCAGTTACAACATGTAGGTGTATTAGATTTGGTTAAGCCCATATAACACTTTTAGCCTGTTATTAGCCAGTTAGAAGAGTTTTCCAACAAGACTCTTTGAAGTGACTGATACAGCAGATACAATTTTTATGAAAGATTTTGAAAGCCTCCAAAATAATGTCTTTGGTTATTAAACATTGCATTTGTTAATCCTAATGGTCTAGGTGGAAACACAGATTATAGAAAGCAGGTAATGAACACCCATTTGAAAATAAGGTAGCAGGACAGGGACATTATGGGAAGGATACTGTGGTATGCTATAAAAGTTAAGAAAAAGGTCAGCAACCAAGTCTTGGATAGAACAGGAATCAGGCCACCTCTAAAGTTCTTATTCCAAAAGCTAATAGACTGTAATGGATTGTCCTACAACTGTCTGGGCTCAGCTTCGAAGTTTGGATGTTCTCAGTTCAAGTGACCAGCAGAAACCAACCCCAATTCTACATTCCAAGGTGAGAAAATCTGATTCAATGGTTTTGGGTGAGATGTCATTCCAGACCCATCCCTAACATTTGTGGGACCTGAGTTAAAGTGTACATGGAAATATTCCAGGAAAGAGATTCTTAATTATAGCAAACAAACTGATGGTTACCAGAGGGGAGGCAGTGGGGGGAGGGATAATATAAGTGATGGGGATTTAGGAGTGTGCTTGCTGTGATGAGCGCTGGGCATTGTATGGAAATGTTGAATCACCCTATTGTATACCTAATACAGATATTGCACCATATGTTAACTAAATGGAATTTAAGTAAAAACTTAAAAAAAAACCCTAAATGTGTAAATGTTAGTTAGAAATTACAAATCAAGGTGATAAAAAGTTCCTTCCTTTTACCTTGACAAGCATACCTTCCTAACAGCCTGGAAGTCCAGGTTCAAACTTAGAATTCTTGGATCTAATGGCAGTACTGCACCCAAGTGCAGCATAGCAGCATAGACAGTTGGCCCCTAGCCCGCTACCCATTTGCTACATTCTACTCCTGGCTTTGGATACTCTAGTCTGTATATCCGAACTTCAAATATAGCCCAAACATACAGCTTCCCCATCATACCGATTGGGCCTATGGCTGCAAGTCTCATATGGGTCCTAGATGGGGCTTGAGGCTTTCAGGGGTGGATTCCAGGGCTCTGGATTCCCACACAGTCAAAGGATGGCACACTTTGAGTAGAATGGGGCTGCAGGAGGAGGGGGAACAGAGCATGATGCCCAGGGCATTGATCCCTGTCACTCACGTAGTTGATTGTAATACTAGCTGTAATACTAGAAAAATGATCATTCTGGTTCTGTTAGTGTAATTATGGTTCATCCTATTAGAAGTCTAGTTAAGTGCTTTAAAGAACAGAAAAGGAACTTCATACTCAAACACTTAGTTTACCGCACCTAAATCAAAAGAGATAAAAATTTCCTAGGTACTACCTAGGAATGGGGAAAACAGAAAATGGTCACAGTAACACAAATGACATAAGCAATTTATCTTTTTACTTCTGAAGTTAAAACTGCTTATTCTGCCTCCAAAAAAGATCAGCAAAGGTTTCACTTCTACAGGTCAAATAAACTATTGAGGCCAATCTTGTGGCTTTGTTATACAAAATTTCTATTTCTTCTCTTAGGACAGAAAAAGAAATAAAATACCACAACACCTGAAAATAGTTCAGATTAAAACTGTGCTAAGGTTTTATTCCATTATTTTCCTCTCCTGGGTTCCTTAATAAGCATATCTGTGTGCAACCAAGATCTTCAGAACCTTGCATGAGTGATTCTCTACATGAAGTTGTAATTTCCTATTTTCTGACCTCAATTTCCACTGCTGAAATTGAAGAGTGGGACACCAAAAGAAAAAAGGACATAGGAACATATCTCTCAAGAAACAGTGAATATCTCCAACAATAAAGACTGAAAACAGCAGATGGAAAGTACAGTTTGTACACAGCTATTTTGAAAGTCATTTAAAAAATATAGATGATTTAGATTAATCACATATACCTGGGATTTTTCATTGCCTAAACCATCAAGTCCAAATTCACTGAAATTTTCCTCCATCTGGTCTTGCTTTTTTCTATCCTCCTGTATACAACATTATTCTTTCTATGGCTCTGTTCCCCTCCCTGCCCTACCATTCCTCTTAACCTAGGGCTTCCAGTGGGCCCCCATTTGCGACATCAAGGATTCTCAAGGGTGCAAAAAATTTAGTTTGAGTATAAGTTTTAGAATTAAAAAACTCTAGTCTGAGTTCCAGTTCTGCCACTGACAAATTGTGTGATTCTAGACAAGTTATCTCTGCTAATCTCCAGTTTCCTCATATGTAAAAAGGGGATAACAACTGTGCTTATTTCATTGGATTGTGACAGATAGTTGAATTAATACATATAAACTCTTATGGCAGTGCTTGGCAAGAGTTAAACCTTCCATAGGTGATATTTAACATCACTTGTCAGGGAAATACAAATCAAAACCAGTGAGATATCACCTTATACCTGTTAGAATGGCTAAAATTAAAAAAGACAAGAAATAACAGGTATTAGGATATAGTCAGTGAAGTTGGACAGAAGGGAAACCAGGTCTGTGAACTCACTACCATCTGGACAGAAAGTCCTCCTTGCTTCCTCCTTGTTATTGAGGATGGAAAGCAGCAAGCATGTAGGGTTAGGGGTCCAATGAAAGGTAGATCTTAGAGGGCTTCTTAGGGAAAGGTTTTTTATTTTCCTTTCTTTCTTTTCCTTTCTTTCTCTCTATCTCTCTTTCTCTTCCAGAACCAAGAGCAGCAGCATGCTGAGGCACCTGGTGTTGCAGGCTCTGTGTAGCCCTGGCTGGGGACAGGCACTACACGAGGCTATGACTACGACCCAAGCTTGTGACATAGTGGCCCTGGGTAAACACTGCAGCCTTGTCTGGGAACCACAGGTTGCTCATAGTAGTTGAAACACCTGATTATTCTTGAGTCCTCCAAACATTTGTTTGGGTTCTCAGGCCTTAGAAAATTTTAGTTTTTGCTCTTTTAAGAATACAGAGCCCGAGCGAATACCTGCTATACACAGTATTATAAGTTACACAGTTTACAAGTCTATATTTCCATTCCTTTTAGACTGTAGTCTCTTTGAACACAGGTACGTGGTTATTACTGTCACTAGGGTCAACAAGAGCATGGCTTACAGAAGATGTTCAATGAACATATAGTTATCTGGAATCAAAAAACCTATCTGGCACCTAAACAGGCTATTGATTTATGTAACTTTCCTATACAAGAGCTATTCCATAATGACTTTGCCTCATAATCACCTTTTCACTACTAAAGACCCTATATATGATTTCCTTCAAGAAAATCATATTTCAGAAATTGTGGTCTCCTAGACTATAATTATTAGCAATCTGTTTCCTGTATTTGTTAGGCATATCTTACTGCCAAACAAATTTTCTTAAAAGCCTGAGGTAGCCATTTTACCATGAGATAATCATGGTATATGAGCTAATCAATTATCTCACTTCATTGCCAAGAAAAGAATTTGTAACTTTAGTTTATATGGTTTCTGATGAGGCATTTCATTTTTTATTTCTTAAAAAGATTTTATTTATTTACTTGCCAGAGAGAGAGAGAGAGCAAGAGAGACCGAGAGAGCACAAGCAAGGAGAGCAGCAGGCAGAGGGAGAGGCAGGCTCCTCGCTTAGCAGGGAGTCCAATGCAGGACTCGATTCCAGGGCCCTGGGATCATGACATGAATTGAAGGCAGACGCTTAACCGACTGAACCACTCAGACATCCAACTGATGAGAAATTTTAAACATTGAAACTTAATGGTGGGTGTCCATTTCCACTCTGATGACCTCTGTGAAAGAAACCATTAGTTCAGTGTGCAAAGGATGGTGCCCAGTATTTCAGATCAAGAATGAGGTCTTTGTGTTCAATATCACAGGTGGCTTGGTGACTAAGTTTTGATTCTTAGATCTGGAAAGGACCTCAGAACCCACCCTGCAGCCCCTAAGTCCTCTCAAAACAGGCCATATAGGCCAGTGTCACAAAACTATTATTAGGGATGGAACCAGGGCCCAGGTGTTCTAACTCCCAACCTGTGGAGTTAGGACACCTGGGTTCAAATCTTGTTTAAATTTCCCCACAAAAAGTTATAATGGAATTTTAAACTGTATAAGGCCTTAGGAGACATTGAGTCAACTTTTACATTTCCTCTCATTTTACAGACTTAAAAAGGGAAGCTCAGCAAAGTTAGGTGACTCATTTGAAGGTGAATCTCAGAATTAGAAGTGAAGTTGGGATTTTATTTCTGGTACCCTGACTCCCCATCCAATTTCTTTTGCTATGAGAAGACAAGATATACTTCAGCTTCAAGTGATGTGACACAGCTTGGAATGAAGTTCATTGCTGTATACCCAGCACCCCCATGGTTAAAAGGACTGCTCACTCTTAGGAGAACTCTGTAGGTATTAGGCACTAGCAACAGAAAGATGGACAAGGGGGCTCCTGGATTGCTCAGTTGCTAAAGTATCTCACTCTTGATTTCAGCTCAGGTTGTGATCTCCGTTGAGAAATTGAGCCCTGCCTTGGGCTCCTGTGCTAGGCATGGAGCCTGTTGAGATTCTCTCTCTCCTTCTCCTACTTCCTCTCCCCTATCCCATTTGTGTTCCTCCTTAAAAAAGAAGAAGAAGAAGAAGAAGATGGACATGGATGGTCCAGACTTTCAGGCTGCTGGGAGGACATGAGCTTCTCAAGTAAGAACATGTCCAGCCAGCAGCCATTGTTGTGACCACAAATCAAAAGTTGGTTGTTAATTGATATTGACATGGTATGATTCTGCACA
>ML112051.1:43277-57835 GCA_003697995.1 Taxidea taxus jeffersonii
TGTGAAAATACCAACAGCATTTTTCACAAAATCTTAAAATTTGTATGGAACTAAAAAAATCCTGAATAGCTAATACAATCTTGAGAAAGAGCAAAGACTGAGGTATCACAATATCAGATATTTCAAGATTATATTGCAAAGCTGCAGCAATCAAAAAAATATGGTAATGGCACATAAATAAACACACAGATCAATGGCACACAATAGGAGAGCCCAAAAATAAATTCACACTTGTATGGTCAATCAATCTATTACAGGGAGGCAAGAATATACAATAGGGAAAAAACAGTCTCTTCAATAAATGGTGCTGGGAAAACTAGACAGCTACATGCAAAAGAATGAAACTGGACCACTTTCTTACACCACACAAAAAATAAACTCAAAATGGATTAGTGAACCTAAATGTCAGACTTGAATAGAGGAAAACATAAGCACTAATCTGTTTGAGGGTGGCCATAGCAACATTTTTCTAGGTAGGTCTCCTGAGGCAAAGGACACAAAAGCAAAAATAAACTATTGGGGCTACACCAAAATAAAAATATTTAGCACAGCAAAGGAAACGATAAACAAAATGAAAAGGCAACCTATTGAATGGGAGAAGATATTTGCAAATGATGTATTTGATAAAGGGTTAATATCCAAAATATTAATTTGGATAATTAATACATAAAGAACTTACACAACTCAACACACACACACACAAAATCTGATTAAATGGGCAGAGAACTGAATATACATTTTTCCAAAGATGACCTACAGGTGACCAACAGACACATGAAAAAGTGCTCTCCTTCACTAACCAGGGAAATACACATCAAAACCACAATGAGATCTCCTTTTAACTATCAGAATGGCTACTATCAACAAAAAATAACAAGTGTTGGTAAGGCTATGGAGAAAAAAAGAACCCAGTAATCAAAAAAAAGGTTGGAATATAAATTGGTGCAGCCACTATAGTAAACAGTATGGAGTTTCCTCAAAAAACTAAAAATAGAAATACCATTGATTCAGTAATTCTATTGTTGAGTATTCACCCTCAAATTGAGAACACTAGTTTGAAAAGATATTTGCATCTCAATGTTCATTGCATTATCATTTATAATAGCCAAGATATGGAACAACTCAAGAGTCCACTGATCTATGAATGAAAATATGTTTAGATGTGTGTGTATACACACACACACACACACACACACTAAAATAATACTCATCCATAAATAATGAGCTCTTGCCATTTGCAACAACATGGATGGACCTAAGGAGTATTATGCTCAGTGGAATAAGACAATGAAGGACAAATGTTGTAGGATTTCATCTGTGCATGAAATCTAAAAAACAAATCAGAAGCAGATGCAGGGCACTTGGGTGGCTCAGTCAGGTAAGCATCTGCCTTCCTCTCAGGTCATGATCTTGCGGTCCTGGGATCAAGCCCCATGTTGGGCTCCTGGATCAGCAGGAGGCTGCTTCTCCCTCTCCCTCTCCCCCTGCTCATGCTCTCTTTCTGGCTCAAATGAATAAATAAATTCTTTAAAAAAACAAAAAGCTGACCCATAAATATAGAGAATAAACTTGTGGTTGTTAGAGGGCAGGGGGCTGTGGGATGGGTAAAATGGGTGAAGAGGGAAGGGAGGTGCAGGTTTCTGGTTATGGAAAGAGTCATAGGAATAAAAGGTAGGATATAGAGAATATAGTCAATGATATTCTAATAAGATTGGTTGGTGACACATGGTAATTATACTTGTGAGCATAACATAATGTATAGATTTGAATCACTATGTTATACAAGTGAAACTAGTGTAACTTTATGTAACCAGCTATACTTCAATAAATAAAACAAAAAAATGAGCCTTAAAGTATCCCCAAAATACCCCCCCAAAAAAAGACAAAAATAAAGACAAAACAAATTTGAAGAGGGTTTACAGAAGGGCAATCCAACAGCCAAGGAGACAGAAAAAATGTAGGATAACCAGACAATGACTCAATTCTAAGAAATAATGACTTGAGAAAGCTAACTCTAGATTTTTTTTTTTTTGCCAGTTCCCCACAAAGAGAATACTCCATGCTTCTTGAAAGAAAGATTTTAGGGCAAATACACATTGGTACTCTTTATTCCTTAAGAGCCATCAACTCACAGGCTCATTAACCCAAGATTTAAAGCCTGGAAATGAACTACCTCATAAAGCTCTAGCTACCTTACTATGAACTTGTTATACATGTGTTAATTACAGGCTATATCCTTAACTCTGAGGTCTGTGTGGAAGAAAACATTTGTGATATGATCTTTGGAGTATGACCCATTCTTGAAATTCTTGCCTATCTTTTTTTCTATGATATTATATAGTTTTGGACTACTTTTGGTTTTTGTTTGGATGAATAAAAATAAATGATCCTAACATTCATTTGTTTGGCCATCCATTGATCTATCTACACATCCACTAATCCATTTTTGAACTCTTATGATCCTTGCATTGTGCTGAACATTATGGATATATAAAATATAGTGATTAAGTAAGCCCCCACATGCTACTACAGATTCCTCGGATTTAAATATAACATCCCATCATTTGTTGTAATCCAACTCTTTTTTAAAAGATCTTGTACTTAATATTTTCTGAAACATTCCAAAAATGTCATCCACTAAAAATCACCAAAGACTCAGTGACACTTTTCCATTCGTCCATTTTGGGAAGGTACTCTCATGTCTGGGTCTCTAGTTATATACACGCACATATGCACATAATAGCTCTCATGCCCACTCAGAACTTGAATGCAAGTTTAAGTATAGGAATTATTTTTATTCATCTTCATAGCTCATTGGTACTCAATGCCGATTACATTTCCTAACATTTCATTTGGGAAAGATGGGACTGATCTTGGTAGAATATTCTCATGTTATTAATTATTAACATATTTAAGGTTAATATATTTAAAGTTTTCAATGGTGACAGATTCAGAGTAACATAATTATTAATTACTACCAAAAATTGGAAGTTTAAAATGCTTGTAATTATCATATCAGATAAACTTAAGCCAAGAAATTTGATTCTAATAATCTTCTGGAGGCATCGATCCTTATAGTCATACATCCAAAGAAGCACATCAGTGCTTATTCAAAGTTACATTATTTTAAACTAAAAGAGCATGTGAAACAGTATTAGTATTGGAGAATCAGAAGTACTTTAGAAGAGGTTAAGAATTGCCTTCTATACTTAGGAGTTAAAAATATAAGTCAGAAAATACCATAGCAGAGCAACAGCTTTTTCTAAAAAAATTTTCTTCAGTATATATTTAACTTTTGGATAGGTTGCAGGGAATATGTCAGTTACTTATTATATTTTTAATGTTTTATCTACAAAAGATATTTTAAGAGAAAATAAAATGCTTATGAATACAAATGAGATGGAAAATATAATTGTATTACATAGTTGGTATAGTAAAAGTTTATCTACAATGGGCTTACTGTAAAATATTTTAATAAAACAGTTAACAGGGAGTGACTACTGCCTAAGACATGGTATTCCCTGAATCAAACTTTGTACATCAACTTGAAAATTACATTCTGAGAACTATATTTGTCACTTTTCTCTCAATATAAAAGGGAATCTTATAAAAACAAAATGAGGGGAAGTTCACATAATAACCAAATATTTAAGTTTTTAGAAGTAAGGCTTGTTGGCCTCATACATCTTTCAGAGCTCATGTTATGTATTTATGTAAGTAGTGTATAGCTCTATGCTTGTGATCAAGATTAGTGGTGTTCACCAATATCTTTATTTTTATCTTTTTATTTAGCATATCACAGTCTATTTTTTCAGCTCCTTTACATCTAGGTGGCCCTGAGGGACCAGTCTGGTCAATGGCATGGGGGAAGAAGTGATGTGTATCTCTTTCAAACCTGGCCCCTGAAATTTCACTTGAAATCATCTTCGCCTTCACTTTCCTCATGTGATGAGGGGTGCAGAGAACCCACTGCAAGACTGAGAAGAGATGAAAAGAGCTTGGATCCCTCAATGACTGTGAATACAGCATCGTTAACCTACCAACTGCAAGTCTATCATGTTTCCTATATACTTCTACAACTATGATTGTGATATTTAATTTCAAGATTTAAATATCTTTGTTCAATACTTTACCAGGTTACCTTACAGACTTATTTTTAAATTTATCTAATATTTTACCTACAAAACTTTGAAATGGTAAATAGATTTCAGGATACTGGCTTCTAGTGAAAATAACCAAGTATTACAAAGTACAGGATGATTTTAGAAGAATATTTATTAATTGCAGGGCCCCAAACATGAACTGATTAAATTAAAACAAAACCCCAGATAAACCTTTGGCACCTACTTCAAAACCTCTCTTGTTGATATAGAATAATTCCCTTATGAACTATGCTGGAGTTAATTAACACATCTTTCTGTACTAGCAGTTGCTTGTACAGGGATGAAAAACAGATTTAAAGAACAAGAGGGTGTTGCAACTTGAGTGTGATGAAGGCATGTTTCCCTTGTTACAATGTGAACTGTGTGCCAGCAGCTGCTTGAAAATATATTTATTTTATTCTTTATTTAAATTCAATCAGCCAACTTACAGTACATCATTAGTTTCAGATGTAGTGTTCAATACCTTATCAGTTGCATATTATAACACCCATTGCTCATCACATCATGAGCCCTTCTTAATGCCCATCACCCAATTACCCCATCCCCCTACCCTGCAATTACCCTATCCCCTCCAGCAACCCTGTTTCCCATAGCAAAGAATCTCTCATAGTTTTTTCTCCTTCTGATGACTTCCCATTCTGTTTTCCCTCCCTTCCCTTATGATCCCTCTATGCTGTTTTATTCCACATAAAAGTGAAACCATGATAATTGTCCTTCTGATTGACTTATTTCACTCAGCATAATACCCTTCAATTCTATCCACATCAGTGTAAATGGTATTTATCCTTTCTAATGGCTGAGTAATTTTGTATATATTACATTGTATATATGTACTACATCTTTATCCGTTCATCTGTCAATGGGGATCTAGACTCTTTCCACAGTTTGGCTATCATGGACATTGCTGCTATGAACATTGGGGCACAGGTGCCCCTTTGGATCACTACATTTATACCTTTGGGATAAATACCTAGTAGTGCAATTGCTGGGTCATAGGGTAGCACCATTTTTAACATCTTGAGGAGCCTCCATACTCTCCATACCATTTTCCAGAGTGGCTGTACCAGCTTGCATTCCCACCCAGAGTGTAAGTGGGTTCCCCTGCCTCCACATCCTTGCCAACATTTGTTGTTTCCTATCTTGTTAATTTTAGCCACTCTCACTGGTGTGAGGTGGTATCTCATTGGGGTTTTGATTTGTAAGTCTAATAGTACATTTCACCATTGTACTATTTTTAGTGAAACATTTCAGTAAAGCATTTTAATGACCAACAGTAAACCTTTCCCTGGGAAGGTGTTTTTTTTTTTTTTTTAACAGTGAAGCTTATTTTTCTTGCCATAATTTATTATGTGTAAATCATGTCTTCCTTATCTATATTACTTCAAAAGTGGGCATTGTAGGCTATTTTTGCTGAAGCTAGTTATCACACAGAAATGCTGACAGTTATATAATAGGTTTATTAAGTGGCAACAGCAAAACATGATCCATTAGTGGGAAGTTGGTATACTTTGCCATTAAATCATATGTCTCTATAAAAGTGTTAACCTCTTTGAATCAAACTGGGGCACAGATAATCAGTACAAAGTAATACCCAAGGTAGCTCAAATGTAATCTTTATTAGTTAATATGCTAGAGTTGTGAAAGTACACATATATTCACTAAGTTATACCAATTAGCATTAACCTATAAGCCTAGGGCACAAAGAACTTTAGTGAGGGTTAGTTCACACAAACAGGAATAGAAACTTGAAAATTCCAACAACCACTTGGAGCACCAACATTATCGTCCATGTCTAGCTAGTAAGGCTGATGGCTGCAACAGTAACAGTGTGTTGGTGACTGAAAAGACTGGTCCTAAACAAGAAAATAACTGAAATGAAATTCTGCCTATTTCCCATGCAGCCCTGTAAACTGCGTGACCCAAGATCACCATTACCTTATTCTGCAGCACTATCTTAGAAGACAAATGATAGGATACTCAGAGCTATTACTAGAGCTATCTCCTGATAGAATCTGAGTACTTACCATATGCCAGCAACTATACCCAACACTTTATGCATACTATTTCTTTTTATTCTTAAAGTAACCTAGGGACTCTACTTTTGATAATGATAGCATGAGAAGGTCAGATGACTGCTCCATAGAAAATGACTATACACTGGACAAAACCATTTATGACAATCATTTCAGGGCACTGGAAAATAATCAAAGGTAGGCAACAATTTGGGAAATACTAACTCATGTGAAACTGCTACTGCATTGAGTAATAACTAAGAATTAACTTTTGGTGGGGAGGGGGTCTGGGAGCGTTCCCAAGCTCCACCAACTACCTAACATGGGCAGTGAAAATCCAGCTTTATCAGCTGGAGGTGACAGACTTAGGAGCAGGTAGCAAAGCAATTAGAAATTTGAGGGAGATTTTGGATGTGAGAAAACTATAGAGCAGCTGATACAATAAGCTTTCCATATACACCTGGCTAACTGCTAAACCATGCACGCTTATTGGATACTCCAGGGAACCTAACAAAAATTAAAAGAAAGCATGTGAATTTGCCACACATCTGAATGCACATTGAAATCTATACACAACAGAAGAGGATGAAAGCCTTACTAACTCAAAGTCTCTGAATATAATCTCTGCCCAAGTTACCATTTGACCTCTGAACTATGCAGGTGCAGAGGGACTCCTTAGAGGACTGGGCAAAAGAAAAAAATCAGTGGTTGGAGATTTCAGTTTGACTCCAGGCATGTTAAAGTCTAAATCCCTCCAAAGAACAAAACCGATTTCAGTTTCACTGTGAGTACAACTACAAATACTTTTTCCTAATTTTTGACCAAAAATTATGAGATGTGAAAAGGAACAGGAATGACCCATATCTAGGGGGAAAGGCAGCCAATAGAATTTGATGTTGAGTGGGCTCAGAGGTTGGATGTAAAACAAAGACATCAAACAGCTATTATAAATACATTCAAAAATGAAAGGAAATCCTGCTCAAGGAATATTCAAATAATGAACAAATAGTAAATACAAGAGAAGGAAACTAAAAGAATCCAATGGCTATTGTAGAGAAGAAAAGCATATTAATGGAAATGAAAAATATATTGTATATACTCAGATTTGAAATGGTGAAGAAAAAAACAATGAATGAAAAATCAGTAGATTGCAATCTAAAAATAACAAAAAATTAAAAATAAACAAACTTGAAGATCTGTGGGTCAATATCAAGCACTGCAAAATATAGCTCAGCCATGGCCTCAGGGTAAATTTTGTTAAAGCTGCACATGTACCCTGCCCAGCCATTGCTGTATACTATGTCCCACACCTTGTGCCTCCAGCTGCTGGTGCATAGCCCCCAGCCACTATAGCATTTCAGGAGATCTGGCATAGGATTTGTGGCCCAATGGAAATTTTGCTAATACTGCTGCCCATTCCCAAGTTCCCTGGTGGGCATGCTCCCTCAGAGCTGATGTGTCTGGGTCCCACTAACACTACAAAGAACAAGCACAGCCCACAATAGGCAGAATGTCAGTGCAGACAAGTGCACTGAAAGGAAAAGTAACTCAGACACAACAGCAGAGTATAGGCATCACACACAGGATACTCTTTTGAAATGCCAGATTCTGTATACAGGGTACACTGTATTGCAGGGGACTCCAAGACCTCTTTTTAATAAAGTAACTCTTTTCAAGAGCAGAAGACATAGCTGATTTTCTCAACACGTGGAGATAGACACAGAAATGCAGACAAAATGAGGAGACAGAGAAATTTATCTCAAATGTAAGAACAAGACAAGGCCATGGCTAGAGATCTAAGTGAAACAGATATAAGTAATATACCTGACTGAGAATTTAAAGCAATGATCATGAGGGTACTCACTGGACTTGAGACAAGAGTGGAGGACATGAATGAAACCTTTAACACAAAGATAAGGCATGACATAGAAGAGATAAAGGGCTCAATAAACAAAATGAGAAACGTGCTTGATGGAATGAACACCAGGATAGAAGCAGCAGGAAAATTATTTAGTGACCTAGAAGACAGAATGGGAAGTAAGCTGAAGAAAAGAAATAGGAATTACATTAAACAATACACATAAGGAACTCAGTGACTTCAAACATGACATTTGTATTATAAGAGTTCCAGGGAGGAGTCAAGATGGCGGAGAAGGAGCAGGCTGAGACGGCATCAGGCAGCAGGAGATCAGCTAGATAGCCTATCAAACCATTCCGAACACCTATGAATCCAACAGGAGATCGAAGAGAAGAAAAACAACAATTCTAGAAACAGAAAATCGACCACTTTCTAAAAGGTAGGACCAGCGGAGAAGTGAATCCAACGCGAGGGGAAGATAGACCCCAGGGGGAGGGGCCGGCTCCCGGCAAGCGGCGGAACAACAGAGCACAAAATCAGGACTTTTAAAAGTCTGCTCCACAGAGGGACATTGCTCCAGAGGATAAACTGGGGTGAAGACCTCACAGGGACAGCGTGGACTCAGGTCCCCTGGGGTCACAGAAGAATCGGGGGTGTCTGAGTGTCATAGAGCGCACAGGTATTAGAGTGGGGAAGCTGGCTATGGAGACAGAGCCGAGGATTCCTAGAGCCATGGTCTGTGACACGGGCCGGTGCTCTGTGACACGGGCCGGTGCTCTGTGACACGGGCCGGTGCTCTGTGACACGGGCCGGTGCTCTGTGCGAGGGGTCCCCACAAGATCCGGGGAGACTCCGACCCAGGGATCTACAGGGTTCGGAGACTCCAGGTGAGAATCTGCCAGAGACAGAGACGCTTGGTCACAGGCTGGGTGAGCTCCGAGCGCTCCCAGAAGGCAGTGAGACGGGACTGATTACGCACGATTTTCTCCAAGCACGGCCGGAGGCTGGGGAGACGGGAGTGATTAAACTCTTTTCTCCAAAGGCCCACTGAAGACTGGGGCCCCTAGCTCTCGGATCCTCCGAACCGGAGACTGGGAGGCCGCCATTTTCGTTCCCGTCCTCCGGAACTCTACGGAAAGCGTTCAGGGAACAAAAGCTCCTGAAAGCGAACCTGAGAGGATTACTTAGCCCGGCCCCTGGTAAGGGCGGTGCAACTCCGCCTGGGGCACAGACGCTTGAGAATCACTACAACAGGCCCCTCCCCCAGAAGATCAAAGAAATCCAGCCAAGACCAAGTTCACTTAACAAGGAGAACAGCAGATTCTTATCTGGACAAAATGACAAGGCAGAAAAACTCACCACAAAAAAAAAGAACAGGAGGCAGGACCAAAGGCTAGGGACCTAATCAATACAGACATTGGTAATATGTCAGATCTGGAATTCAGGATGATGATTCTCAAGGTTCTAGCCGGGCTTGAAAAAGGCATGGAAGATATTAGAGAAACCCTGTCAGGAAAAATAAAAGCCCTTTCTGGAGAAATAAAAGAACTAAAGTCTAATCAAGTTGAAATAAAAAAAGCTATTAATGAGGTGCAATCAAAAATGGAGGCTCTTAATGCTAGGATAAATGAGGCAGAAGAAAGAATTAGTGATATAGAAGACCAAATGACAGAATAAAGAAGCTGAGCAAAAGAAAGACAAACAACTACTGGACCACGAGGGGAGAATTCGAGAGATAAGTGATGCCATAAGATGAAACAACATTAGAATAATTGGGATTCCAGAAGAAGAAGAAAGAGAAATAGGAGCAGAAGGTATACTGGAGAGGATTATTGTAGAGAATTTCCCTAATATAGCAAGGGGAACAAGCATCAAAATCCAGGAGGTGCAGAGAACACCCCTCAAAATCAATAGGAATCGGTCCACACCCCGCCATCTAATAGTAAAATTTACAAGTCTAGCGACAAAGAGAAAATCCTGAAAGCAGCACGGGACAAGAATTCTGTAACATACAATGGTAAAAATATTAGATTGGCAGCAGACTTATCCACAGAGACCTGGCAGGCCAGAAAGAACTGGCATGATATATTCAGAGCACTAAACGAGAAAAACATGCACCCAAGAATACTTTATCCAGCTAGGTTATCATTGAAAATAGAAGGAGAGATAAAAAGCTTCCGGGACAAACAAAAACTGAAAGAATTTGTAAACACCAAACCAGCTCTACAGGAAATATTGGAAGGGGTCCTCTAAGCAAAGAGAGACCCTATAAGTATTACCAGAAAGGAACAGAGACAATATACAGTAACTGTCACCTTACAGGCAATACAATGGCACTAAATTCATATCTCTCAACAGTTACCCTGAATGTAAATGGGCTAAATGCCCCAATCAAAAGACACAGGGTTTCAGAATGGATAAAAAAACAAAACCCACCCATATGCTGCCTATAAGAAACTCATTTTAGACCTGAAGACACCTCCAGATTGAAAGTGAGGGGGTGGAAAACAATTTACCATGCTAATGGACGACAGAAGAAAGCTGTTGAAGAAAGGGTGGCAATCCTTATATCAGATCAATTAGATTTTAAGCCAAAGACTATTATAAGAGATGAGGAAGGACACTACATCATACTCAAAGGGTCTGTCCAACAAGAAGATCTAACAATTTTAAATATCTATGCCCCTAACATGGGAGCAGCCAACTACATAAACCAATTAATAACAAAATCAAAGAAACACATTGACAAGAATACAATAATAGTTGGAGACTTTAACATACCCCTCACTGAAATGGACAGATCATCCAAGCAAAAGATCCACAAGGAAATAAAGGTCTTAAATGACACACTGGACCAGATGGACATCACAGATATATTCAGAACATTTCATCCCAAAGCAACAATACACATTCTTCTCTAGTGCCCATGGAACATTCTCCAGAATAGATCACATCCTGGGTCATAAATCAGGTCTCAACAGGTATCAAAAGATTGGGATCATTCCCTGCATATTTTCAGACCACAATGCTCTGAAGCTAGAACTCAATCACAAGAGGAAATTTGGAAAGAGCACAAATACATGGAGACTCAACAGCATCCTTCTAAAGAATGAATGGGTCGACCAGGAAATTAAAGAAGAATTGAAAAAAAACCATGGAAACAAATGATAATGAGAACGCAACGGTCCAAAATCTGTGGGACACAGCAAAGGCAGTCCTGAGAGGAAAATATATAGCCATACAAGCCTATCTCAAGAAACAGGAAAGGTCTCAAATACACAACCTAACACTACACCTAAAGGAGCTCGAGAAAGAACAACAAAGAAAGCCTAAACCCAGCAGGAGAAGAGAAATAATAAAGATCAAAGCAGAAATCAATGAAATAGAAACCAAAAAAAACAATAGAACAAATCAATGAAACTAGGAGCTGGTTCTTTGAAAGAATTAATAAGATTGATAAACCCCCGGCCAGACTTATCTAAAAGAAAAGAGAAAGGACCCAAATAAATAAAATCATGAATGAAAGAGGAGAGATCACAACCAACACCAAAGAAATACAAACAATCATAAGAACATATTATGAGCACCAAAATACTAGCCAATAGGATCCAACAGTACATTAAAAGGATTATTCACCACGACCAAGTGGGACTTATTCCAGGGCAGCAGGGTTGGTTCAACATCCGCAAATCAATCCATGTGATACATTAACAAAAGAAAGAACAAGAACCATATGATACTCTCAATAGATGCTGAAAAAGCATTTGACAAAGTGCAACATCCCTTCCTAATCAAAACTCTTCAAAGTGTAGGGATAGAAGGCACATACCTCAATATTATCAAAACCATCGATGAAAACCCCACTGCAAGTATCATTCTCAATGGAGAAAAACTGAGAGCTTTTCCGTTAAGGTCAGGAACATGGCCGGGATGTCCGCTATCACCATTGCTATTCAACATAGTACTAGAAGTCCTAGCCTCAGCAATCAGACAACAAAAAGAAATTAAAGGCATCCAAATCGGCAAAGAAGAAGTCAAACTATCGCTCTTTGCAGATGATATGATACTATATGTGGAAAAACCAAAAGGCTCCACTCCAAAACTGCTAGAGCTTGTACAGGAATTCTGTAAAGTGTCAGGATATAAAATCAATGCACAGAAATCAGTTGCATTTCCTTACACCAACAACGAGACAGAAGAAAGAGAAATTAAGGAGTCAATCCCATTTATAGTTACACCCAAAACCATAAGATACCTACCTAACCAAAGAGGCAAAGAATCTATACTCAGAAAACTATAAAGTACTCATGAAAGAAATTGAGGAAGACACAAAGAAATGGAAAAATGTTCCATGCTCATGGATTGGAAGAATTAATATTGTGAAAATGTCTATGCTACCTAAAGCTATTTACACATTTAATGCAATGCCTATCAAAATCCCATCCAATTTTTTCAAAGAAATGGAACAAATAATCCTAAAATGTATATGGAACCAGAAAAGACCTCGAATAGCCAAAGGAATATTGAAAAAGAAAGCCAAAGTTGGTGGCATCACAATTCCAGACTTCAAGCTCTACTACAAAGCTGTCATCATCAAGACAGTATGGTACTGGCACAAAAACAGACACATAGATCAATGGAACAGAATAGAGAGCCCAGAAATAGACCCTCAACTCTATGGTCAAATAATCTTCGACAAAGCACGAAAGAATATCCAATGGAAAAAAGACAACCTCTTCAACAAATGGTGTTGGGAAAATTGGACAGCCACATGCAGAAAAATGAAATTGGACCATTTCCTTACACCACACACAAAAATAGACTCAAAATGGATGAAGGATCTCAACATGAGAAAGGAATCCATCAAAATCCTTGAGGAGAACACAGGCAGCAACCTCTTCGACCTCAGCTGCAGCAACTTCTTCCTAGGAACAACACCAAAGGCAAGGGAAGCAAGGGAAAAAATGAACTATTGGGACTTCATCAAGATCAAAAGCTTTTGCACAGCAAAGGAAACAGTCAACAAAACCAAAAGACAACTGACAGAGTGGGAAAAGATATTTGCAAATGACATATCAGATAAAGGGCTAGTATCTAAAATCTACAAAGAGCTTAGCAAACTCAACACCCAAAGAACAAATAATCCAATCAAGAAATGGGCAGAGGACATGAACAGACATTTCTGCAAAGAAGACATCCAGATGGCCAACAGACACATGAAAAAGTGCTCCACATCACTGGGCATCAGGGAAATACAAATCAAAACCACAATGAGATACCACCTCACACCAGTCAGAATGGCTAAAATGAGCAAGTCAGGAAATGACAGATGCTGGCGAGGATGTGGAGAAAGGGGAACCCTCCTACACTGTTGGTGGGAATGCAAGCTGGTGCAACCACTCTGGAAAACAGCAAGGAGGTTCCTCAAAAAATTGAAAATAGAGCTACCTTATGACCCAGCGATTGCACTACTGGGTATTTACCCTAAAGATACAAACGTAGTGATCCAAAGGGGTACGTGTACCCGAATGTTTATAGCAGCAATGTCCACAATAACCAAGTTATGGAAAGAACCTAGATGTCCATCAACAGATGAATGGATAAAGAAGAGGTGGTATATATATACAATGGAATACTATGCAGCCATCAAAAGAAATGAAATCTTACCATTTGTGACGACATGGATGGAACTAGAGGGTATTATGCTTAGCGAAATAAGTCAACTGGAGAAAGACAACTATCACATGATCTCCCTGATATGAGGAAGTGGAGATGCAATGGGGGTGGGGGTTAAGGTGGTAGGAAAAGGAAAAATGTAACAAGATGGGATTGGGAGGGAGACAAACCAAAAGAGACTCTTAATGTCATAAAACAAACTGAGGGGGGTGGGGGGTAGTGGGGTTGGGAGAGGGTGGTGGGGTTACATTTTATATTTTAAAAAAAAAAAAAAAAGAGTTCCAGAAAAAATGGAATAGGGAGCAGAAAATTTATTTGAACTAATAATAGCTGAAAACTTCCCTAATCTGGGGAGGGAAACATATCTAGATCCAGGGGGCACAAAGATCTCCCATCAAATCAACAAAAGCAGACCTATACCAGAACATATATTAAATTGACAAAATATAATGGTAAAGACAATATTTTAAAAGCAATAAGACAAAAGAAGTCTGTAACTTACAAATGAAAACTCATAAGGCTAGCAGGAGATTTTTTAACAAACTTTGCAAGCCAGAGTGGAGTGCCATGATATATCCAAAATGCTGAATGGGAAAAATCTGCAGCCAAGAATACTCTATCCAGCAGGACTACCATTTGGAATAGAAGGAGGGATAAGGAGTTCACCCAACAAAAACTAGGAGTCCATGACCACTAAACCAGACCTGCGAGAAATATTAAAGGGTTCATTGAGTGGAAAGGAGAGACCAAAAGAGACAATACAGATGTAGGAAACACAAAAGTAGTAAAAATGATTCTTTCCTCTAAACAAAAACAAAACAAACAAGCAAAAAAAAAAAAAAAAAAAAA
>ML112051.1:62835-137795 GCA_003697995.1 Taxidea taxus jeffersonii
TATATACACACACACACACAATGGAATATTTCTCAGCAATAAGAATGAAATCTTGCCATTTGTAATGACATGGACAGAGCTAGAGAGTATAATATAAATGAAATAAGACAAAGACAAATACCATATGATTTCACTCATGTGGAATTTAAGAAGAATCAGCAAAGGGAAGAAAAAGAAATTAAGAAACAGATTTAATTTTAAAGAACTGATGGTTACCTGCAAGGAGGTGAGTGGAGGAAATGGTGAAATAGGTGATGAGTATTAAGGAGTGAACTTGTCATATGAGCACTCCATGCTGTATGGAATTGTTGAATTACTATATTGTACACCTGAAACTAAAATGACACTAAGTTAACTGGAATTAAAATAAAAACTTAGAAACCATTGCAAAAATGGTAAGTAATAAAATACCAGGAAAGGAAAAGATCAGGAAAAAAATGGAGGAAAAATGGCTCAAATCTACCCAAACATAATGAAAAATAAACTTACAAACCAAGAAACTCCATTCCCAAGTAGGATAAAACAAAGGAAACAACCTGAACATATGGAAGTGAAATTTTTAAAAAGCAATGATAAAATTTTGACAGCAACAAGACAAAAATGACTCATCACATTCAGGGGAATAGGGACACGAGTGATGGCTAGCTTCTCATTAGAAACAATGGAGACCACAGATACCAGAATGGTATATTCAAAATATATGTAAAAAGCATAAAAATTGGAAAGGAAGTAAACCTTCTTTCCAGACCTACAATTGTTCCAGTTAAAATCCTAAAGACTAGGGGCACCTGGGTGGCTCAGTGGGTTAAAGCCTCCGCCTTCGGCTCAGGTAGTGATCCCAGAGTCCTGGGATCAAGCCCCACATCGGGCTCTCTGCTCAGCAGACAGCCTGCTTTCCTTCCTCTCTCTCTGCCTCTCTGCCTACTTGTGATCTCTGTCAAATAAATAAAATCTTTAAAAAAAAAAATCCTAAAGACTATACATAAAACTGACTAGAATAAGTGAACTTCGTAAGGTTATAAGGGTGGCTGAGTAATGGCTCCCAAGGGTATCCAGGTTCTAGAATCTGGAACCTGTGAATTTTATTAGTAAGGAAGAAGAGACTTTGCAAGTGTGATTAAATTAAGGATCTTGAAATAGCAAGATTGTCCTGGAATATCTGGTGGGTCTTAAGTCACAAATGTTCTTAATAAGAAGAAAGTTTAAAGATATTTGACTATGGGAAAGAAGGTGATATGACAAATACAAGTTTTGAAGATGAAGAAAGGGCCATAAGCCAAGGAAGACAAGTGGCTACCAAAAGCTGAAAAAGGCAAAGAATTGGCTTCTCTTCTTTAGAGCCTCCAAAAGAAGCCAACCTTGCCAACACCGTGAACTTATCCCAGTGAAACTGGTTTCTGATCTCCAGGACTGTAAAAGAATAGATTTGTTTTGTGTTAAACCACTAAGCTTATGGCAATCTAAGATTAATACGAAAATTTTATTTCTATATACCAATAGTGAAAATTCCAAAAGTGAAACAATTCCACTCATAATAACATCAAAGGTGGATTCAGGAATAAATGTAACAAAATATGCACAGGCAAAATTTACAAGATTAGAATATCACTGAGAGAAATTAAACAGGAACTTAAAAAATGGAAATATATATTGGGTTCGTGGAAACTTATTAATTCTCCCCAAATTGAAATGTAGGTTTCAATCAATGCAATTTCAAACAAAATCCTCATGTGTTTTTTTTTTTTTTTAAAGGTTTTATTTATTTGTTAGAGAGCGGGAGTGAGCACAGGCGGAGGCAGAGGGAGAAGCAGGCTCCCCACCGAGCAAGGAGCCTGATGTGGGACTCGATCCCAGGACGCTGGGATCATGACCTGAGCTGAAGGCAGCCGCTCAACCAACTGAGCCACCCAGGCGTCCCTCCTCATGTGTTTTTATGAGAAATTGGTAAAAATGTCCAGAATACCAAACATTTTTTTAAATTTTTTTGATTAACATATAATGAATTATTTGCCCCAGGGGTACAGGTCTGTGAATCATCAGGCTTACTCACTTCATAGCACTCACCATAGCACATACACTCTCCAACACTCTCCAACACTCCTCAAGGTCCATAACCCAACCACCCTCTCCATACCTGCCTCCCTTTGGCAATCCTCAGTTTGTTTTGTAAGGTTAAGTGTCTCTTATGGTTTACTTCCCTTCCGGTCCCATCTTGTTTCATTTTTTCCTTCCTTACCTCCCAAACTCCCCACTTTGCCTCTCAAATTCCTCATATCAGGGAGATCATATGATAATTGTCTTCTCTGATTGATTTATTTTGCTCAGCGTAATACCCTCTAGTTCCATCCACGTCATTGCAAATGGCAAGATTTCATTTCTTTTGATGGCTGTATAGTATTCCATTATATATATATATACCACATCTTCTTTATCCATTCATCAACAGTTGATGGACATCTAAGTTCTTTCCATAGTTTGGCTACTGTGGACATTGCTGTTATAAACATTCAGGTGCACGTGCCCCTTCGGATCACAACATTTGTATCTTTTTTTTTTTTTTTTAAAGATTTTATTTGTTAGAGAGCGAGCACAGGCAGACAGAGTGGCAGGCAGAGGCAGAGGGAGATGGAGAAGCAGGCTCCCTGCTGAGCTAAGGAGCCCGATGTGGGACTCGATCCCAGGACGCTGGGATCATGACCTGAGCCGAAGGCAGCTGCTTAACCAACTGAGCCACCCAGGCGTCCCACAACATTTGTATCTTTAGGGTAAATGCCCAGTAGTGCGATTGCTGGGTCAACTTTTTGAGGAACCTCCATGCTGTTTTCCAGAGTGGATACACAGCTTGCATTCCCACCAAAGGTGTAGGAGGGTTCCCCTTTCTCTGCCTCCTCACCAACATCTGTTGTTTCCTGACTTGTTAATTGTAGCCATTCTGACTGGTGTGAGGTGGTATCTCACTGAGGTTTTGATTTGTATTACCCTGATGGCAAGTGAGGTTGAGCCCTTTTTCATGTGTCTATTCGCCATTTGGATGTATTCTTTGCAGAAATGTCTGTTCATGTCTTCTGCCTATTTCTTGATTGGATTATTTATTCTTTGGGCATTGAGTTTGATAAGTTCTTTAGAGATTTTGGATACTAGCCCTTTATCTGATATGTCATTTGCAAATATCTTCTCCCATTCTGTCTGTTGTCTTTTGGTTTTGTTGACTGTTTCCTTTGCTGTGCAAAAGCTTTTGATCTTGATGAAGTCCCAATAGTTCATTTTTGCTCTTGCTTCCCTTGCCTTTGGCAATGTTTCTAGGAAGAAGTTGCTGCGGCTGAGGTCGAAGAGGTTGCTGCCTGTATTCTCCTCAATACCAAACACTCTTTAAGAACAGCAAAGTTAGAGGACCTATACTACCTGATTTCAAAACAATATAAAAATAATCAAATAGTATAATATTGGCACAAGGATAGAAATACAGATCAATGAAAGAGAATAGAGAATTTGGAAAGATGTTTAAATGGTTAATTGATTTTTTAACAAAGGGGTGAAGTAATCAAATAGTGAAAAGAAAATCTTTTCAATAAATAGTGCTAGGATAATTGGCTATCTACATGCAAAAAAATGAACCTTGGTTCTTATACCATGCACAAAAGTTAATTCAAAACAGATCATAAATCTAAATGAGAACTTATTTTAAAACTAAAAATTCTAGAAGAAAACCTAGGAAAAAAATCCATGACTTTGGGTTAAGAGTTCTGAGATGTGACGCCCAAAGCATCTTCTTTTCTGGCTTACGTTTATTGTGTCATAGAAAAAAAAGTAAATCAGCTTTTATTAGAAGTACTTTTGTCTTTAAGGTATACCAGCAAGCAAATGAAAAGTTACAGACTGAGAAAATATTTGCAGAAATATCTAATGAAAAATTTGTTCCCAAAAAATATAAAGAGCTCTTAAAACACATACTAAGAAAACTTTTTTATGTTATGTTAGTCATCACACAGCTTAATTTTAAATTGGACAAAATATTTGAACATACCTTACACAAAAGATATTTTTCTTTATGAATAAACACTACACAAAAGAAGGTATATAAGTTGAACAGATACTCCACAGAAGATATACAAATGGTCCACAAGACACAAAGAAGCTCAACATCATTGATTAAGGAAATTAAATTAATCCCACATTGAGACATTATTCCATATCCACTGGAATAGTTCATATTAGAAAGGTGGATAATACCAAGTGTTGAGGATGTGGAGGAACCGAAACACTATGTACTATAGGTGGGAATGCAAAATGGCAGAGCCATTTTGAAAAGTCTGACAGCATCTTATAATATTAAACATATACTTACTTGGCTCAGCAATTCTACTTCTAGGTATCTACCCAAGAGAAAAAAAAAACCTATGGCCACAGAAATATTTATATGATTATTTGTAGCAGCATTGTCCATAGTAACCCCAAATAGATACCACCCGAACATAAATAAGATGTGGTAGGTTATACAATGGAATACTTTTCAGCAATAAAAGGGATGAACTACTGATGCAAGGTACAAACAAAATGCATGCACCACAAAACAACATGCTAAGTGAAAAACACTAAAACAAAAGACTACATACTCTTTCCATTCACATGATATTCTGGAAAAAGCAAAACTGTCAAGACAGAAAGCAATCAGATTTCCTGGGACCAAGCAAGGGTAGGCATTAGGGATTGAAAAAGGCCCTTTACTTTATGGGGTGATGCAAAAGTCCTAAAACTAGGTTGTGATGGCAGTTTCCCAACTAAAGACGCTTACCAAATTCATTGAAATTTATACTTAAATTGATTTTATAGCATGTAAATGACACCTCACTAAAGCTGTTAAACCCATACAGCTCTGTGAGGTAGACATCACTCCCATTGTGCAACTGAGGGAAGAGTTTCAGAGGCTGGGTAACTCAATTTAACTCTAAACAGCTAGTCATTATCAAACCCAAGTCCACATTGGTAATCACTGCTCTACTCTGCTTGCTGGAGTAGAGGAGACACTGGGGACTGTGTGATGCTGGTGGAAGTTTCCAGAATCAGCAGACCCCACCCAAGCTGAAACCGCTGTGGGCTCCCCTCTACAGAAATGGTCTGCCACCAGGAAGTGAGGGGTGTCCTGGGCCAGAGGCACAATGTTTAGAGATCCTGCTGCTCTCAGGAAATGTGCTACAGGAAAACAAGCACAGCACAAAAAGAGTTAAAACTCCGGTTTTGGCACTTAACAGTCACAAGACCTTAAGCAGGCCGTGCAACTCCTTACAGCTTCAGTTTTTTAATCCATGAAAAGGACTTAAAGACATACCACCACCTCCTTTATCGAGTTGTTTTGGATGTTGAAGGGGCAGTAAGTGAAATGAAGGACCTGATCCTTAGTAGAGCCTCAGTAAAAGTAAATTCTTTTTAAAAAAGTAAAATACTTTTAAATTCCCTTCCTTTTTAGTTCCTGAGAGAAAAACATCCAGTACCACCATTTAATACGGATTTAAACCTTTTTTTTTTTTTTTTTTTTTTAAGTGTTTCTCGGGACGCCTGGGGGGCTCAGTTGGTTAAGCAGCTGCCTTCGGCTCAGGTCATGATCCCAGTATCCTGGGATGGAGTCCCACATCGGGCTCCTTGCTCAGCAGTGAGCCTGCTTCTCCCTCTGTCTCTGCCTGCCACTCTGTCCGCCTGTGCTCGTTCCTGCGCTCTCTATCTGACAAATAAATAAAATCTTTAAAAAAAAAACATTTTTAAAGTGTTTCTCACTGAGGAAAAATAGGAATTTTTCATCAGAAGCCCTTCTGGGCATCAGACTTAGCTGACCCTCAAATTCTACCCAGGATCTCACAGTCATGAAGAAAAAAGTGCATGAAACTCCTTTTACTCTGTAATTATTTTCTTCCCTTGCTTTACTTCTATGAAGTTTGACATATAAGGCTATCAGTGCCTCCACATGCTCCCATAAAAATCAGGAGAAATAATGTAGATGTGTTTGTGACTTACATGTACACAAACTTGCATTATTTGAATATTTTGGCAGGAAGTAAATGTTTGAAACTATGTACTGAAATGAAAATCTGAAGGGACTATTTTAGCAATAGGAGATGTTCATTTTATTAGGTCCAGCAAATGATGGCCTGGAAGAGGTCACTATTTACAAAATCTTTTAAGTTCTCAAGTTTTGAGGTTAAACTCAAAGAGCTCAAAGCATTTTACTGTTGAACATTATTTGTCTACATGGTATGGACACCTTTCCTCTTCATCACACATGTCCAAGGAAGTTCTCATGCCTGACTATTCATAAAGGTAAGCAGAGATGGTATTAAAATGTGGAGATCCAAGGCCACTATATCAAAGATTATTTTATAGGACAGAGGTAGTGCCCAGTAATGAATTTTTTTTTAAACAAATAATCCCTGGTGATTCTGGACCAAACCAAACTCACATTCTATTTCTCAAGGACTTCCCCCAGCCTCAGGAGAATTTTTTATGATAATTCTAGATAATAGTTCCTTAGTTTGTTTTGGATGTTAATCAGTGTTATAAAATAGGATTTAGGCTCGAATAAGCTTGGGAACACACTAATACTCATTATGTTTATAATGATCTAATTTTATACTTGCTCTTAGCATCCATTATCCCCTATCAATATTTACAATTTTGTATCAATAGTGAATAATTCACTATTTTCTTGTTCTGTGTATAGCCTCTTCTCTCCAACTGGATTTGTAAGATCCTGGAGACAGATGTCTATTTCAGACAGAACCTTCATAACTGATACTTAAGAAAGACAAAGATATTGATATACACATTTTAGCTTAGTGACACCACCATGGAATTAGCTGGAAAAGGGAAGCATGATGCCCAGGAGTTTTATGTTCCAGGTCCAGTTTTCTCCCATTACCTGAATAAAAAGTTTCCAGAGAAAATCCTACACTTGAACAACCAGAAACTCAGAGCAGGCCACTCCACATAAGGTTAAGGAATATAAGCTACTGCATAGTGGACAAGAGAAAGGGGAAAGCCTGGATAAATGGCACAGTATCAAATACCACTTTGCTAGAATAACTTTTCTCACATTTGTATCATTATGGTTTTGGACACTTAGAGCCACATGAATGTAATGAGTTTAAAGAGAAAAATAGACTAATATATAGTTTTAAATTCATGTACACCTGTGCTTAAAAATTGAAGTGATATTTATATTCTTAATGTAGATTGATGAACTTCAGATCAGAGAATCTTCATCTTCTAAAGCTGTATGTAATATTTTGTTCATTTGGGGGGTAGGGTGAGGCCAGGTATCCAATATTCAACAGCTTCACAAAAGGATCCACAACCAAAAAGGAATTTATCCCTCTCTAGTCTAAATGATCTATTTTGGATCATATAATCATGAAGCTTACAAAACTAAGATTGGTCTTATATATTCCCCTGAACAACATTTAGTTTTCTTCAAACACTAACATAGGAGCTTTAATAGAGTGGCACTATTTACAGATCTGAAGCTGTGAGGTCTTTGCTGGTCTCTTGGAACCAGATGTTTATATATTTACTTAAAGTGGCCCACTGAATAATCATGGTTACAAGTTGAACAGCACACATTCTTTCAGTTTTTATAAATACCAGGAAGTTTATAAACTCGGTGAAAAGCTGGCATTTCTGGCCTCAAACTATATTTGCTAAGATAATATGCATTGTCCTGAATCAATATAGCCATTTTCTCCAGCAAACATTGGGCACCATTTCCCTGGACAAAGAAAGTCTTCTGCATACCCCCCTCCTTTTTTTTTTTTTTTTTTTTTTAAGGACTGCAAGTAAATGTTATAATTCATACAGTATTTCTTTCAGACCAATGAATCCTTAGAGCTGGAATTCGAATGTTTAAAGCAATGTGGTATGATCAACAGATATAAGAGTAAAGTTAGAGCAATTTTGCCTTATGGTTTTCATAACACAAATCACCCGTGTATTTATCTTTCCTTCCAGTAACTTTGAGGTTTGCAGTTAAGTATATTTTTACTGCTATAAAACATCAACTAAACATACTGACAAGATTATTTCAATGGAATTACCTTTAATATAGTGTTATCTGGGGAAAAAGTATCCCAGAATTAGGTGAATTTTGGTAGCTCGCATATTGTATTGGCATTCAAACAAAATTATGACGGCCCCTTTCCTCAATCATGGATTTATGGTGATTGGTTTTCTTATGGTGATTTATTTCCATATACTGCAACTAGCCCTCATGCCAACAACACAAAAAGACAAGCCAATAGGTGGGAGTATACATTTATTCTATGACAATAGAATATTTTACTCCTATTAGTGCTGATAAATTATTTCTTCACTTAAGCACAAAATGTATGCCAGGGTAATCTTAAAGGAAACAATATAGCGGAAAGGAGCATGGACTTCGAAGTGAGAGTCGTTCATTTATTTCTTGTGTATTTATTATGGACCCATTTTGTGCTGGCGACTGAGAATACAACAGGAAACAGGTACAGTCTCTGCTGCCTAGAACGTTATAGCTTCCACTCCTGGGGTGCTTTGGAGTACTTTTTATCAGTCTGATAAGCCTCAGTTGCCTTATCTGTAAAGGAGAGGATATCATTCATCTCTGAGTGTTGCCACAAATACTTATGAAAAGGTATCTGGTTCATTATCTAACAAAGTAGCACTTAGATCTGGATTGTTATTAAATAGCTACTTTGTGGTTTTGAAGTGATAGACAAGCCATGTGGCAGATCAGAGAACACATTTCTAATTTTTGAAAGAGTACAACAGCCCTATGTGGTTTCGAAGTGCTCCATAGTCTAATGAGGATATTTTATCTTGCTAAACCATCTAACCCCAGATGTCCTGCACAGTAACAAATGCAAGAGCGCTGAAGGGTTACTTTGAACACAGACCAAAACTACAACTTGGGAATGTGTGAAACTGTGGCTAGAATCAAACTCAGGGGTGGCAAGCAAAAGAAGACTCAGTTATGAAGTTTGTTCTGGGAATAGCTAACTCCCCGTTAAAAGCGAGATGTTTCTACCTCTGCATGAGGATCCCCGCTGATGCTGAACTCTAACTGAAGACTTGGTTGGGTGGCTCCCGGTCTTTTTTGGCATTTAAATATCTCCTTCTACCCTCTCATCAATGAACTGCAGCTTTGGAAAGATCACGTCTGCAGTATTGGAAGAGCGCAGACACACAGAAGACACTGCGTGAGTGTTTGCTATTAGTACTGTGTCTGCTGCTGAGTTTAATTTCTCCATGATTAAATAAAGATATATATAATGAACTTATATCATGAGGACACAGAACATTACCACATCAACTTAATAACATTTTAGCTAGAAATCCAAGAAACTCAAGGTGCTAATGATCCTGTGTAGCTTTATCCTGGTAAGTAAGTGAAGGCTTCTCAGAACACTGGAGTGGCTGAAGAATGTTCAGAATCCTTGCAGGGATCCTAATAGGTCCAGGAAACCCAAGTTCAGAACTACTGGGTTTATCTTCAACCCTTCTGAGAACATTTTAAGTAGCCTTGTATGAAGTACAGATTAAGGAGTTGTAAAAATTTGATCACTACTATTGTCTTAATGTTAAAAAATAAATACTCCCTGTAGTGGATATTTTTTAGAGCCTGGACCACAGAAATCCCCAGCTCTGCACCTTGTCTATAGAGCTTGGCACTAGGTTTTTGGTTTGAGTTACCTAAAATTGTGTTCCTGGCTTTTGTTAGCTAAAACATGGATAGCCACTTCTCTCTCTTCAGAATTCAGGTACTTTGATGTTGAGACACTGTAGGAGGTCTGGTGAGACTAGGGCTTTTGAGAAAGGTCCATGATTTCACCTTCAAGTCCCTAGAGCCCAGTCTGAATCCCTGCAATAAATTCCCCTTTTTAGTCTAAAGTAGCTCAGATTGGTTTCTGTTACTTACAAACAATAGACACTTAAATACACAACAGCTGAAATCCTAATTGGTTAGAAAATCCAGATTATGATAGCTTAGAAAATATCAGATTGATCAGGGTTTCTATGGAGAGTTTGAAACAAACTTGTGACAGCTCTTATTTCCAGGGCTCCAGGATGTAGGAGCAGGGGCTCTGTTTGGGCTGGTGATCAGACTGATAAATCCAGTGTGTGGAACTGGGTACCATCTCTCCTAAGTATCTATTTCTATCAGCTCTTTGACACAAGCCTGAGAAGGCTTCCAGTTTGGGATAGAGTGGTATCTGAACCCTGTTCCCATTAGGAGTATGTATGTATGTACATGTACGTACGTACACACACACACACACACACACACCCATACTTTTCTGAAAGATGGGGGTATGGCATATCTTAACATAAGCCATTTCTCAGCAAGGGATGTCAGAGACTCTGGAGAGAACTCAAGAGCAAGGGAGAGGACATCGGAGTCAGGCAGTGCCAAGTCCTGAATATCAGATGGGAAGGGATGGTTGAGGAATAAGACGGTCTGGTGGTACCCCACTCAACAGCCCTGTAGCATGGTTATCCCATGGAGAAGCAACAGTGGACAGAGTCACAGAGCTGTGTAGTACTTGCACTCCAAGCTAACTTGTACTGGGAGGGATTCCAAATTTCAATCTCATCTGAGTTCCTTTGGCCTGATAAGTCTACAGCAACCCACTCTGATACCCAGGCTTGGGCTAGCACCTGGAGGGGATGTAAGTGGGTGATAATCCTAGCTCCGCCCTTCTGAAGATGGCTCAGCCACAGGAAACCACATCATTTCAGGGCAGAAGCAGGGATGCAGTAGGAACTAAGATCCCCCACCCAGGCCTTGGAGCAGCTTGTAGAGACAAACAGCACAGTTTAACAACTGGGCTGCAGTTTCATGTCCTACAGGGTCTGGCAGCCTCGGAAGAGTGATCAGTTTGATTTAGGAGACATACATTTCTACCCACTGCTGACTGCCAGTCCTGTCGCCACGGTAGCAGGGAGAATTTTGTCAGACTAAAATCAGCATGTAAATCAACACAGCTTTTCATGTCACAAAGCACAGAGAAACACACAGAACAGATCATCTGATGTGCCAGTGTAGGACAGTATCTCAAATACAAGAAACAAGATAAAGATCCGTTAAGATCTGTTTTGGGAAACAAACTGGGGAGTGCATACCCTCACAAGACTATGAACATTTCTTCTAGAAGGCCAGAGAGAGAGAGGTTTCAGCCCTTGTGGTCACTGAAAGGAAAAGTTAGGATGTTCAGAGCCTTCTCCCAAAAAAGTATACTTGTTTTAAAGATTAGTTCCTTCACTAGGCACAATTCACTTTCAGTAGGATGTTGAGGATTTTAATAGACAAACGTGATTTGAAGTTTGGTTTGATAAGTGAATAAAGTCTGAATAGAGAAACCTGGTTAAGTGGACTGTCTGCAGAGGACACTTAGCCATATCATTTTCTTATTTCAAGTATGTATGGGTGACCCTAATGAGTCATTTACTCCATGTAATCAGTTCATGACTCTGCTTCGAAAGAAAGGAGGGTGGGGAGCAGTGGCTGGGAGTCTCTGCTCTAGCAATTAGGTTTGTGGAACTTGGCAAATAATACATTATGTGCAACAATATATAGACAGTAAGGGCCCTGGGAAGTTTATAGGCAGCTTGAGAATATTTTGTCTACTATTTCTAAGTCACCCAGATTTATAATTGCAGTTTCCATCATAAGCATTTGACACAATGAGCATTTTGAAAGTGCTTCCTACTCTAATGGCTTCATTCAGTTTTTCTTTTTTTCTACGAGAAGATTGATTTTACAGTATCCCGGCTAGTGGAAGGCTACTTTAGTCTTCTATATTAATTTAACTTCTGCATATATTTCCAATTTATAGCTGCATTCGGTTGCTATTTACTGCCTGCTTCTCTCTCCTAGCACAAAACAAGGCTGAAGTTCAAACGCCCTAATTGTTAGATGTGACCCACAAATCAATTTTAATCCTGACTTTATACAAGCCCTAAATTAAAATAACAGATTTCAAACGTATTTTTTCAAAATTTCAAGGCTAAAGTTTGTCTAGAAATGGTTTAGGAGATGGTCATATTCACAATATCCCTAAGTTTGAATTCTGATCATAAGTCACCTGATTATACATAAATGAGATGTGTCATGATAGGTGCTGGGGCATACATGTTGTCCATGATCTCTTTACCTACCTCCAACCTCTCAAAGATACACAGGACTATCCCCTGACAAAGTGTTATGTTCATACAAAAACAGAAGGGAAAATTATTGAAAAAGAAGTCTCGCTTATGAATGAGGAGCAATGTCAAGGGCACTGGCATAGCAATCCTGATGGGAAGGATAGTGCAATCAGGTGGTGACAGCTTCCCAGAGATCTCAGAGTATTTCTTTGAAATCTAATAGTAAGCCTTAACCTAAAACCCGCCTTTAATCCCTGTTCACATTTAAAGCTTAGACCTCAGTGTCTTCCTAAGCTCTCTCAATTGTTTAATTGACAAAAGAGGCAATTTACTGACAGGGGTTACTGGAAATACCTTATAGAAACAGAAGAGTCTTACTCAATTAGTGACACATATGTTAAATATTTAATATGCATCCAGCACTATCAGGATCCTGTTTCTACTCTCAATGAGTATGGTAGCATTGGGGAATTTAAAAATACATACATTTTTAAAGCCCAGAGAAAACCAAGCCACTGAAAGAACTAAGGGGCTATTATTGCAGGTTTACAATATCAGAAAGGCACCCTCCTGTATTAGAGCTTCTTTAATTCACCAAAAAAAGATACTACATTTTGACCCCTAAAAACAAAAAATGTGGATGTTTTCTTGATTTCAAAAAGATGGTGACCTTGAATCATTTGACGGACTCCTCTCAATCTTGCTTGTCTCTTGGACCAACCCCAGCAGCATCAGCATCATGGGGGACATACCAGAAATGCCTGTTCAAAAATCTCGGGCCCCAGCCCAGCCCCACTAAATTGGAATCTGCATTTGCACAAGATTCCAGGTGATTTCTATGCACATCAATTTTGAGAAGCTTGGTTATACACGTTTCCCATGATTCATTCTATGAAATCTAGATTTCTTCATCTCTTTAAAAAGTATATACTTGACTGCTGCCTTTGTTGTCAGTGAAAACTAGCCCCTCTCTGCAAAATTTCAAGTGAGTAAAGGAAAGATAAATTGGCAGCTTTTAAACAGATTTCCCACCCACCCCCCATTTTCCAGAGTATTCTCACCACATGCCCATAGCAGCTGTGTTTACCTCCGTGATTAGACAGTACAATAAATGCACCTAGTGATAAACTAAGTTGATTTAACGTGTATATGCAATCAGGCATTTAATTAAAACAGTTGGTTATTTCACCAAAACAATGGAAAATGTCTTCTGTCACACAAAAAATGCAAAGTAGGGCCAAGTAGACACAATGCAACAGTGACTAATTCTTTAAGATATCTATAGAAAAGAAGATGGGGGGCACCTGGGTGGCTCAGTGGGTTAAAGCCTCTGCCTTCGGCTCAGGTCATGATCCCAGGGTCCTGGGATCGAGCCCCGCATCGGGCTCTCTGCTCTGCAGACAGCCTGCTTCCTCCTCTCTCTCTCTCTCTCTGCCTACTTGTGATCTCTGTCTATCAAGTAAATAAATAAAAATCTTTAAAAAAAAAGAAAAGAAGATGGGTTTCCAGATTTGTGTGTTTTGTTTTGTTTTGTTTTTTTATTTGACAGAGAGATCACAAATAGGCAGAGAGGCAGGCAGAGAGAGGGGGGGAAGCAGGCTCCCCGCCGAGCTGAGAGCCCGATGTGGGGCTCGATCCCAGGACCCCGAGACCATGACCTGAGCCGAAGGCAGAGGCCAAACCCACTGAGCCACCCCGATGCCCCCAGATTTGTGCTTTAATGTGATGAAGTCTCATTTCTAGGAAAGGACATTGCTGTGTAATTCCAAATGCTTAGTTTGCTCAGACCAGTAGTCTCTTTGGTCTTTCTGAGGGGTTTGTAAAGAAACTGGATGTTAGAGGAGAACCATGGGAGAAGTTATTAGTCACCAGTGAGATCTATGTATCTTGAATCTGTGGCACTGGGCTCTGGCAGCAGATTGAAGGGAAATTGGACTTCTTAGGGCATTCACCAACTACCCTTGCCTGAAAAGATAGCAACTGCTCCAAGAATCCAAATTGAGAAAGTGGACAAATGATACTAAGTCAGAAGCATAACAAAGAAACATTCCACAAATGGTAGAGTTTGGGACATGAAGGGTAAGGCTTGATTTATCCCCACATAGGACCCTGCAGCCTTTGTTGAGGAGAGGAAAACAAACACATACACACACACAAAACCAAAGACATCTCAGAGCACAGGTCAAAAAAAAAAAAAAAAAAAAAAAACCATATTCCCTATTCCTTCCAATTCTTCTCTTTGTCCCCTTTCCTCTGGAAAGTTCTTTCTTTGGTCTTTGAAGGGAGAAATTCAGAAAAACAGCCTACAACAGAGGGAACAGCAGGGACTTTGAAGCCAAGCAAATCCGAGTTTGGATTTAATTGCCTCAAGTGTGTTTTCAATCCAAGCTGCACAGATGAGTGAAAGAGCAGCTGCACAAGGACGAGGGAGGGGCATGCTGGAAAGAAGCACCATGAAATGAAGGAGAAAGATACCCAATTAGGGCATCATTTTGCTTTAATATAGCTGGAATTTTGCACTTTAATCCTTATTGTTCTATCCCTCAATAAAAACATATCAGTTACATGTTCTTTATAGAAGAGTGAACTGTCTCAGAAGCACAGTAATATTAGGGGGGAAAAAGGAGCACGTGTGATAGTGAAAGTGAAAATTCTTGGTTGACCCACTCCTAAGGATAATCATTGTTGACCATATGGTATAGACACTAATATTTTTGCTGTTTCACAGTTTAAAACTAAGTTCTTTATATATGCAGAATAATAATCATCCTGGTAAGCTGAATAATGGCTTGCAAAAATACATCAATATTCTAATCCCTGGAATGTGTATTCCCTTGTGTGGCAAAAAAGAAAAGAGCATTGCAGGCTTATTAAGAATCTCAAGATGAGAGATTGCACCAGGTCATCTGGAAGAGCCTAAAAATGCAATTACACATGTCCTTAGAGAAGCAAGAGATTTGACAAGGCAATGTGACCACGGAGAAAGTTTGGAATGAGGTAGCCACAGTCACCAGAAGCTAGAGGGAATGGACAGATTCTCCCCTGTAGCTGTCCGAGGGAATGTTGCCCTGGTGACACTTTGATTTCAGCCTCGTTGGCATACTATTAGAAGCAGGCTTTTAGGAGTTAAACACCTTTGGGACCGAATCTCTCACACAAGACAAAGAGATGGGTTTGCGTCTTTTTTTTTTTTTTCTTTCCTGAAGACTTACATTTATACCCTCCAAGCTAGCATACTTTGGTTCAGTGCCTGGGTCCATCATTTTCTAGAATATTTAATCAATTATTAGGATTAACCAATTCTTCACAGCAAAATATATTAAGATTTAATCAATCCCAGTTAGCATAATTAAGAAAATAACGTATCTGGGGGCCTGGGTGGCTCAGTCAGTTGAGCATCTCTTGGTTTCAGCTCAAGTCATGATCGAGGTTGTGGGATCAAGACCCCACTCAGTACAGAGTCTGCTTCAGATTCTGTCTCCCTCTCTCTACCCCTCCTCACTTGTGTGCTTGCTTGCTCTAAAAATGATAAGATCTTAAAAAAATATACCTATGTGGAAACTCATACCAGGGTTTTAAGAATTATGTTTTTGTACTATGAATATTTGAAAAAAATAAAAATTTGTGGCTGGAAAGAAGAATTGTGTTTTTAGTATTTTTTAAAAGGTAGTTCGGCTAAAGAAAATTCAGCCAGGTA
Organism: Taxidea taxus jeffersonii; assembly: GCA_003697995.1. Taxonomy (NCBI): domain Eukaryota; kingdom Metazoa; phylum Chordata; class Mammalia; order Carnivora; family Mustelidae; genus Taxidea; species Taxidea taxus. Next base: position 78,698 of record ML112051.1, read on the forward strand.
AAATCATTACTTACTCTTCTAAGCGTCAGAAGCACAGAATTTGCAAAATCTTAGGGAAACCATCCAGGTCTATGCTAATTGCTTTTCCCACATAGACCAGGACCAGTTGCAGGTTATGGTGAGGGATACATATGTATATCATAAAATCCCTCTAAAGGAATTTTTCAAACTGGAAGTTAGAAAATTTCCTTGGCAAGAGTCAATCCTCCACATCTCCATCTGGGCTAGTACCTTTCCCCAAGTACAGATTTCCCAGTCTTAGGAGACATGCATTATCTGAACAGAGACAGAGGAGGGCTGAATTCAATTCACAGAACTTTGTTTGAACCTTGGAGGAGGGGTACTTAGCCTAGCTGCCAGTATTTTCTTTGGGTTCTTTTTTCTTTCATTGTTTTGGGCAAGTTGGATGGAGCATCATAAACATGGCAATAGGCCAGTTTCTAAATCTAATCAAAATAAATCTTTTGAGCATTTACTATTTATGAAATACTAGGGGAAGCATATGAAGTAGTTGAATATACGGGCTCTGCACTAAAAGCACCTAGAGTTAAAAAAAGGCTGTTAAAGGTGGTCTCTGTGGGTTTGTTTGGTCACGGTAGAGAGGAAATGTAAGTCTAGAGGCTGTAGGGAAGGGACCTTTCAGATGGGAGGACAGAGCACAGGACAGCATCCTGGGTGACAAGAATGGAGTGGATGGAGTAGCAGCAGCCTGGGGTCATGCCTGGTGAAATGGCAGACTCCTTGGACCCGGACAGAGGGGAAAGGGAAAGAGTTGTAGAGGGTTTTGGACATCAGACAAATGAGTTTGGACAGCATTCTTGAGAAGTCGTGGCCTACTGAAGTGTTCTAAATCAGCAGAGCTACGTGACCTGAAGGTACTTTAGGAGGATTAACTTGGTCCTGAGGCACAGAACTGACCAAGGCAGTGACCTGGAAGCTAGGAGGTTATTACAGCCACATGAGAATGATGTAATGAAAGCAGATTGAGAGAAATGAAATAGAGGGGAGACACTGTTGCCGGGAAAAAGGAGTGCTAAGATTCAGTGAGTAATGATGGTAGGGAAGAAAAAATGAGCACTTTTGACCTTGGGTGGTTAGATTTCTCCAACCTGAATGAGAATAGGAAGAGGATGAGTGTTTGTCAAGCTAAAGGATAAACAGTTTCAAAGAAGTTGGCATCTGCATAGAAATGTCCAGCAGCCATCATGAACATATGGGACTGGAAACATGAAGAAGCCAGAGCAGGAAATAAAGACTTGAAACTCATCAGAACACAGATAATAGAGCAAGTGCCCTGAAAAACAACAAACATCTTTGGAACAGAGAATACAGAGCTTGCAGAGACAGTTCTGAGTGATAACGTGAGCAGCAAATGGGGTTGGGGTAGGGAGGGATCCATCAATGAAGACAAAGGAACAGTGGTCAGAGAGGTGTGAGCAACATCATATTTGGATAATTCCATAGATTTCTAGGAAATAGAACTTGAAGCACTGGTCATTGGTAATTTTGTAACTATATCTATGCATTGTGTACCCTGAAATTAACCAAGGCTCATTTTAAGATTGTTGAATTAGAGACTTTGTACTCAACAGTTCTGTTGTGGATTTTCAAACTCACCATTTCCTGCCATCCCCATTAATGAAGTCACTGTGTATATTGTGTAGCTTATTTCAACTTGAGAGAGAACTTCAGTTGACTTTTCATTTTCCATCGGCACAATTGGAAGGTAGTAGCTGATATAGCCACCAGATATTTACTAAGCAACCTACTATGTGAAAGACCCATAATAGGGTCTGGACAAATCCCTTATTCACTAAGATTCTCCCTTTTAATGCAAAAGGTAAGCATTACAAGTGTTTAAGTAAATCAAATGCAGGCTGGAAAAAGTCTTAAATCTGACATATGGAGTTAATGGTGCCAAGTTGCTTGTTTTTATAAGCACAAGAGCTTTTTAAAGCTAGCACTCTGGCTACGCCCATTAGGTTCTATGGTCCCCTCAGACTTTGTTGCATGACATCTGGTACTTTACTGCCTTAGAGCTAAAGAGAAATACCATGCATGCCATTTGTTTTGTTTCAGTGTTTCTAAATGGTTCCCTTTCCACTTGGTCTGTTAGTGGTAATATTCTTCAAGGATTTCAGACATTGAAGGTCTGGTGTTAATAGATTTCTTTTGATTTTTAAGAGGGACTATACAATTACAATTTGACCATTAGCTTTAACAAAGTTTTAAAGAAAGGGACCCACCCAATGATGGAGTTTTTTGCACAAAGTATATGCCCTTTGACTAAAGATTAGGACACAGCCTATCAGGGCACAGAGAGTCAGGTGCAAATTAAAGTGGCTCAGGGTAACCCTTTATGGCAAGGCTTGTATGTTACTTTAGCAAAAATTCCTTATCAAAGATCCTAGTCTGTGAAAAATGAAACTCTGCAAACATGTTTGAATTTCATACATCTTGCTAGCTGTGCAGGAGGGCTTAGCACTAAGAGGTATTTCCTATGTAGGAACTTTACAAATGTTTGCTGTTTTCACTGCCTGTTGATAGGCAGCTTGACCTTATATGGTAAACTTCATCTGTAGTTCACAAACAGTAGTGTACAGAGGAGATGGCTCAGAATCCCTTGGCTGTCATTTTTAAAAAGATTCCTGGGCTTAGTTTCTGGATATTCTGATTCTGTACATTCGGGGGTATGCATAGGGTATATGTGCATTTATTCGATTTGCAGGTAATTCTGATGAGCAATCACATTTAAAGTTGCTCATTTCTTCCTAGATGTATTGTTCTGACTGGGAGATTCTATGAAAAGTAGGCTGTGACCCAGACTGATTGTACATTTTCCATATGCTAAGTATGGGCATAGATGCACTGAATCTTCTCAAGTGAAGATTGATGGCCCTTTTTTAGTGGGCCATAACTGACATACTAATTTATGATCTTCTAAATCTTGGTATATAATTACAGCAAAATGTAAGTGCAGGGGAAAAGTTATCTTGTCCTAGGAGGATCTTGGAGCATTTGATAGTTCCCTATTTCCTCAACAGGTGTTAGAAGAGATTAGGAATCCAATAATATATCCATGGCATGGAAGTCAAACAGAACCTAGATTTCTTCTTTCCTAGTCCAGTTACTATGAAATACATAATTAGGTGGTCAAATTAAATCTCCCATGTTGGTATCATTTTAGTGGGATAGGAAGAAGATAATCTACCCTCTCAAAAATCCCATCATCTCCTCCCTACCTCCTAAGAATTAACATCCCAGAGAAACAGCCCTGCAGTGCAAAAGCTAACTTGAAAAAATCATGCATATGACTCTAAAGATTTCTATTTTCATTTAACCTATCATGCACATTCCTCTAGGTCAGTATGTGTCCATAACTCATTCTTTGTAATAGCTTCATAGTATTCCATACTATAGATTTCTCTTGATTTAGATCTTGATTTTTCCAATGGATTTACTGATGGACTTCCAGTTCTCAGTTTTTTTAATCCCTACATCAATGCTGCAATAAACATTCTAATGCATGGTAACTTTTTGGACAGATGATTTCTATGAATAAGATTGATTTGTGCAAAGGTGCAAGAATCAGAACTCCTACTAGATTCTGCTGGATTATTTTCTGAGGAGTTAGTAGCAATTTCACATTTCCGTCAGCACTGTGGGTTGGTTTCTTCCACAGCCTCATCAACATTAGTGAAACTCCAGAAAAGTGAAAATATTCAATCTTCTACATGAAAAATGGCTTTTTGTTGCTTTAATTTGCATTTCTCTGGGAGTGAACTATACCTTTTTGTGTATGTTGCCTCTTTGTATGCCCTTTTCTGTGAATGACCCTCTAGGATAAAATAATGTTCTTCCTCACACCATAAAGAAAGAAAATTCCAAATAAGGTCCAAAGCAAAGCCAGAAGGGAAAAAAGAACATTGTATAACTGAGTGGAAGAGCTACTTGACATTTTAAACAAGATAAATCTAAAACTGCAACAAAGGAGGAAGAATTAAGGTAAAGTTGAATTTATAACCATTAAAACTGTTTATATTGGCTTTTGCCTGACAGAAAAAGTTAAAAGACAAATTATATCATTTACATGGCAGACTTGAACAAAGGATTAACATCCCTGAATATGGTTCTCTCAAAAAATGGATACAAAATAGGCCAAAGGAAAAAAAAAAAGAAGTGATATTTTTTCCACCCCGTTTTGAAGATCGTTGTGTTTGAAGCGTAGACAAAGTACATGTTTACATCAGATTATCGAATAGGAGGTGTTATTTGAACCTATACAAGGTTCTCCCATAGCCATCTGTTCTCTGCCTATAGAGTCTCTTGGCATTTGGGTCTGATTTCTTCAGGTGGGAGTGTTGTCTTTGGTAAGCCTCACATGCCTACTGATCACATCTTGTTTCCTTTTGTCTTCCTTCCAGCCTTCCCTTTGCAATGCTGTAGCAAACTCACAGAAGTTCCACTGCCTTTTAAAGTCAATAGCTAATATTCAGAAAATTCTGTGTACCAGGCAAAGAGCACTACTGAACACCATTCATAATCTCAGGTGTACCCTATAATGGGAGAATCATATCCAGTTCTATAGTTTAGAAACCGAGTTTAGGAAAGGCATGTGTCTTGCTTTATTTACAGCAGAATTTAAAGCGCTTCCTTGTACATCACTGTTGGTGAGGAACACCTGAGAGTTCATGAGAAAGTACTTTGTAAAGTCTCAGGTACTCAAGAGTAACCTATTGAGCTAGATTTTCCTTTAAAACTGTGGTTAAAAATCATCTGATCAGCAGAAGCATCACATACTCCTTGCTCCTTATCCCCTACTTGGAGACAGCACGTTTCTCACCAGCTGCCATTTGCTAGAATAGCTGCTTTCAGGAAATCAGCATCATTCAAAGCCCTGCCTTGAACAACATCCTCAGAAAGACCTCATTGCCTTAATAGTTTTTCCTGAGTAGGTAGCACTCTGTGCTTCTTCTCCTTTATAACAGTTACAGTTCTAATTAATGTCTGCCACCTGGACTTCAGTGCAAACTCACTGAAAGCACGAACCACATTTCTTGTGGGATACTTAGCACTGTGCTAGGTGCATAGACAAACATTAGAAATGAAAGTCACAGCATTTTATATCATACCCGCTGTAAGAATCTAATTGTTACTGTTTGTTCACTTATACATTATCTATCTCCCTTATGAAAATATGGGCTTCACAAGAATAGGTGCTTTGCCTTCCTTATTCCTAGCCCTTTATACTCTTAACATCTGGAACTTGGGACATATAGGTGCTCAATGAAAATTTGATAAATGAATATTGGTCTCTGTATAGGCTGTTGTTGGCTGACTTAATGGAATTTTGAAATTGCCACCTTTCATTTTCAAAGTTCCATGATTGACTGCTGTGAGCACTCCTGGTTTCTACACAGAGTAGCGCCTCCCTCCCCCACCCCGACCCTTCTCCACGATTCCAGTTACTTGCACTTAACTGGTCTCAAAGCAGATAATCCTCCCACCAAATCATCAGATAGGTCAATAATATTCTAATGTTGCCTTCACAATACCTAGGTCTTTGACCCCACTTCAGGGTATCACTTAGGCACATCATCTCACATCATAAGGGGGAGTACAGTACACAACATTGAGAGACCACACTTAACTAACTTGTCATAATATACTATATATAATTGTTCTTTGTTATTGTTCACCTCTTATTGTGCCAACATAAATTCAATTTTATCACAGTATGCATATATATAATGGGTTCAGTACTATCTGTGGTTTCAGGCCTCCATTGGGGGCCTTGGAACATACCCCAACAGGTAAGGTGGACTCCAGCATTTGACTTATCTACAGTTCTATTAATATCACTACATTGTATTACAAAACATACACAAAAATTAAAGGATGAGAAAATGTTAGAAATCTGTTATGGGGGCGCCTGGGTGGCTCAATGGGTTAAAGCCTCTGCCTTCAGCTCAGGTCATGATCCCAGGGTCCTGGGATTGAGCCCCGCATCCGGCTCTCTGCTTGGCAGGGAGCCTGCTTCCCCCTTTCTCTCTCTGCCTGCCTCTCTGCCTACTTGTGATCTCTGTCTGTCAACTAAATAAATAAAATCTTTAAAAAAAAAAAAGAAATCTGTTATGCCATTTTTCTGGGCGAGAGTTATCATCCAGAGTTACAGAACAATTAGCCACAAAGTTAGCTGCAAAGCTAATCTTTTGCAATATTCTTTAAGCAAAAGCCTGTGTTTAAAGGCAGAGGTCTCTTTAGTCAGGGTTCTAGAATGTGTGAGAGAGGGGCAAAGAAAAATGATGTGCAGGCGATTGAAAAGTGGTTTTATTCAGACGTTCTTTTTCTAGTTTCCAGGTTGAAGTTACTGGTGAGAGAGATAGTCAAGCATTCATAGATCAGAGGTGAGGTCTACTCAAAAAGTGAGAAGTTCAAAGTCCTGAGAAGTCAAATAAAAGTTAGGGATGTGGAATTTTATCAGACAGTGGAGTAGCAGCAGAAAATTTATGCAGACAAACTTTCCTTTCAGCCCATGCCCCACAGAGACAAGATGAAATAATCCTTAATGTTCAACCTGGACTAGGTTCTGATTATCACTATTATGGCAGCTTAAAAAGAAATTGATGGTGTAGGAAACTGCTAGCAAATATTTTTCTGGAATTTCTTCAAGGCATAATGGGTTAGCTCAGTCTGGGAAAAATATATGTAATAGGGGAACAGACTAGGCATTTCAAATGCATCTCCTGACTCATTGTATTAACTTTTGAATGAAAAAAAGATCGAAATACAAATTTATTCATAGTGTGGTATGGCAACCACAGAATTTCTATTTGAAAATCTACTTAAACAACAGAACAGCATGATGCTACTTGTGCCTGGTATTTTTCCAACCTACAAAGTCATAAACCCTGCTCCTGTGTTTTCTAGTTCCCTTGGTATCTATGGGACACATAGCAAGGCAGCCGATTTGGCCATTTAATGCTTCGTTAGAATACTCATTCTCAAATTTTGCTCAGAACTAAAAAAATGAACGTGTTTGTTTTTCTTTTCAGTCATTAGTTTGGTATTGAGTTCTGTATTATTAAATTTACTGGCTTCTGATTCATATTTGCAATGCTTCTGGAACACTTTTGGCATAACAGAAGCTGAAATCCTTGCAACAGTGTTGACTTTGGAGTGGGGGAGGGTATCATGGGGTTTACAGTTAAAAATTTCTCTGAATACAAAAGTTGTTCATCCCTCATGTAGAATTAGTAAATAATATAGGAAGAAAACAGGACCCCCTAATGCTGTTTCTTGGTCATAATAATCACTTAATATTTTAGAGCATTTCCCCCCACCAGATAGCTAACCATATCATTCACAAGAAATCATTAACATAAGCTGTTAACACAGTTTTATGTCTGGTTTTCTTAACATTTCATATTGTATCTTGAGCACTAATATATTAGGCATTTACAATGGGCACAGATTTCATAATATATAAGTAACCCTTCTTGTTGAACATAGATGTAGTGTTCCAGATTTTTATAAAATTGGTGATAAACATTTTTCCATCTACTTTAAGTCTTCGCCCACACGTCAGATAATTCCCTTAGGAATGCTTCTTAGAAATGAAACTGCCAAGAATATTAATGTTGAAAATAGCTTATGTTGGAGTTCATCTGTGTTCCGATCTGTCCTAAGCACTTTACGTATATGCATTACCTGGGAGCTTGTTAGAAATGCAGAATGTTAGGTCCTACCCCAACCCTCCTGAAGCAGAATCTGCATGTTAACAAGATCCCCTGGTGATTCCTTTGCACATTAAAGCTCGAGAAGCTCGGGCAATACACTAAGCTTGATAGATCTTGGTACTTCAATGGAAAATCGGTATGTAAACAGCTAGTATTTCCACAGCATGAAAAAAGTCATTTTTCAGTTAGTTAAAGCTTTTATGAGGTTGAAGCATATGAAACTGCTGTTATTTTAGAGAAAACATTTAATATTGGCACTTAGTGTGGCTCAACTTCTGTGGGTGGAAGGATAACAATAATAAAACAGGTATTAGTTTGAGTAGAGATTGGACTTGAAGTGGAAGAGGTTCTTTATCGCCGATGAATATACATGTTAGTCAGGAAGAAAACACAATTAAACAATTACATTGCAAAGTTGTAAGTGCTACAGGAGAGCATTCTGAGAGCTTTGGAAGAAGGTAGGTGATGTTCTGGAAAATAAACATGAAGAAAATCATTTGCTTCTGTTAGTGGCAAAAAAGGCAGGCATACAAGCCTTAGTCAATCTTCACAGAATCTGATTTAAACCAATTGGTTAAGAATATAAGGTACTCCAGGGGAGGAGTCAAGATGGCGGAGAAGTAGGAGGCTGAGACGACATCAGACAGCAGAAGATCAGCTAGATAGCCTATCAAACCATTCCGAACACCTATGAATCCAATAGGAGATCAAAGAGAAGAAAAACAACAATTCTAGAAACAGAAAATCGACCACTTTCTAAAAGGTAGGACCAGCGGAGAAGTGAATCCAACGCGAGGGGAAGATAGACCCCAGGGGGAGGGGCCGGCTCCCGGCAAGCGGCGGAGCACAAAATCAGGACTTTTAAAAGTCGGCTCCACGGAGGGACATAGCTCCAGAGGCTAAACTGGGGTGAAGACCTCACGGGGACAGCGTGGACTTAGGTCCCGCGGGGTCACAGAAGGATTAGGGGTGTCTGAGTGTCACAGAGCTCACAGGTATTAGAGCGGGGAAGCCGGATGCGGAGACAGAGCCGAGGTTTCCTAGTGGTCTGTGGCACGGGCCGGTGCTCTGTGCGAGGGGTCCCCACAAGATCCGGGGAGACTCCGACCCGGGAGAGCTCAGGGATCTACGGGGTTCAGAGACTCCAGGTGGGACTCTGCCAGAGCCAGAGACGCTTGGTCACAGGCTGGGTAAGCTCGGAGCGCTCCCAGAAGCCACTGAGACGGGACTGCTTAAGCACAATTTTCTCCGGGTGCGCGCACGGTCTCCGGACGCAAACGGGGGCTGGGGAGACCAGAGGGATTAAACGCTTTTCTATGAAGGTGCACTGAAGACTGGGGCCCCTAGCTCTCGGCTCCTCTCAACCGGAGATTGGGAGGCCGCCATTGTCATTCCCATCCTCCGGAACTCTACGGAAAGCGTTCAGGGAACAAAAGCTCCCAAAAGTGAACCTGAGAGGATTACTTAGCCCGGCCCCTGGTAAGGGCGGTGCAACTCCGCCTGGGGCACAGACACTTGAGAATCACTACAACAGGCCCCTCCCCCAGAAGATCAAAGAAATCCAGCCAAGACCAAGTTCACTTAACAAGGAGAACAGCGGATTCTTATCTGGACAAAATGACAAGGCAGAAAAACTCACCACAAAAAAAAAAGAACAGGAGGCAGGACCGAAGGCTAGGGACCTAATCAAGACAGACATTGGTAATATGTCAGATCTGGAATTCAGGACGACGATTCTCAAGGTTCTAGCCGGGCTCGAAAAAGGCATGGAAGATATTAGAGAAACCCTGTCAGGAGAAATAAAAACCCTTCTGGAGAAATAAAAGAACTAAAGTCTAATCAAGTTGAAATAAAAAAAGCTATTAATGAGGTGCAATCAAAAATGGAGGCTCTTACTGCTAGGATAAATGAGGCAGAAGACAGAATTAGTGATATAGAAGACCAAATGGCAGGGAATAATGAAGCAGACCAAAAGAGAGACAATCAACTACTGGACCATGAGGGGAGAATTCGAGAGATAAGTGATGCCATAAGACGAAACAACATTAGAATAATTGGGATTCCAGAAGAAGAAGAAAGAGAAAGAGGAGCAGAAGGTATACTGGAGAGGATTATTGTAGAGAATTTCCCTAATATAGCAAGGGGAACAAGCATCAAAATCCAGGAGGTGCAGAGAACACCCCTCAAAATCAGTAGGAAACGACCCATACCCCACCATCTAATAGTAAAATTTACAAGTCTTAGCGACAAAGAGAAAATCCTGAAAGCAGCACGGGACAAGAATTCTGTAACATACAATGGTAAAAATATTAGATTGGCAGCAGACTTATCCACAGAGACCTGGCAGGCCAGAAAGAACTGGCATGATATTATTCAGAGCACTAAACGAGAAAAACATGCAGCCAAGAATACTTATCCAGCTAGGTTATCATTGAAAATAGAAGGAGAGATAAAAAGCTTCCAGGACAAACAAAAACTGAAAGTTTGTAAACACCAAACCAGCTCTAAGGAAATATTGGAAGGGGTCCTCTAAGCAAAGAGAGACCCTATAAGTATTACCAGAAAGGAACAGAGACATTATACAGTAACAATCACCATACAGGCAATACAATGGCACTAAACTCATATCTCTCAATAGTTACCCTGAATGTAAATGGGCTAAATGCCCCAATCAAAAGACACAGGGTTTCAGAATGGATAAAAAACCAAAACCCATCCATATGCTACCTACAAGAAACTCATTTTAGACCTGAAGACACCTCCAGATTGAAAGTGAGGGGGTGGAAAACAATTTACCATGCTAATGGACATCAGAAGAAAGCTGGGGGGGCAATCCTTACATCAGATCAATTAGATTTTAAGCCAAAGACTCTAATAAGAGATGAGTAAGGACACTATATCATACTCAAAGGGTCTGTCCAACAAGAAGATCTAACAAATTTAAATATCTATGCCCCTAACATGGGAGCACCCAACTATATAAACCAATTAATAATAAAATCAAAGAAACACATTGACAAGAATACAGTAATAGTAGGGGACTTTAACACACCCCTTACTGAAATGGACAGATCATCCAAGCAAAAGATCAACAAGGAAATAAAGGTCTTAAATGACACACTGGACCAGATGGACATCACAGATATATTCAGAACATTCCATCCCAAAGCAACAGAATACACATTCTTCTCTAGTGCCCAGGGAACATTCTCCAGAATAGATCACATCCTGGGTCATAAATCAGGTCTCAACAGGTATCAAAAGATTGGGATCATTCCCTGCATATTTTCAGACCACAATGCTCTGAAGCTAGAACTCAATCACAAGAGGAAATTTGGAAAGAGCACAAATACATGGAGACTCAACAGCATCCTTCTAAAAAATGAATGGGTCAACCAGGAAATTAAAGAAGAATTGAAAAAAACCATGGAAAAAAGTGATAATGAAAACACAACGGTCCAAAATCTGTGGGACACAGCAAAGGCAGTCCTGAGAGGAAAATATATAGCGATACAAGCCTATCTCAAGAAACAGGAAAGGTCTCAAATACACAACCTAACCCTACACCTTAAGGAACTCGAGAGAGAACAAAGAAAGCCTAAACCCAGCAGGAGAAGAGAAATAATAAAGATCAAAGCAGAAATCAATGAAATAGAAACCAAAAAAACAATAGAACAAATCAATGAAACTAGGAGCTGGTTCTTTGAAAGAATTAATAAGATTGATAAACCCCTGGCCAGACTTATCCAAAAGAAAAGAGAAAGGACCCAAATAAATAAAATCATGAATGAAAGAGGAGAGATCACAACCAACACCAAAGAAATACAAACAATCATAAGAACATATTATGAACAACTCTATGCCAACAAATTCGACAATCTGGAAGAAATGGATGCTTTCCTAGAGACATATAAACTGCCAAAACTGAACCAGGAAGAAATAGAAAACCTGAATAGGCCCATAACCAGTAAGGAGATTGAAACAGTCATCAAAAATCTCCAATCAAACAAAAGCCCAGGGCCAGATGGCTTCTCAGGGGAATTCTACCAAACATTTAAAGAATTAATTCCTATTCTCCTGAAACTGTTCCAAAAAATAGAAATGGAAGGAAAACTTCCAAACTCATTTTATGAGGCTAGCATCACCTTGATCCCCAAACCAGACAAGGATCCCATCAAAAAAGAGAATTACAGACCAATATCCTTGATGAACATAGATGCGAAAATTCTCACCAAAATACTAGCCAATAGGATCCAACAGTACATTAAAAGGATTATTCACCACGACCAAGTGGGATTTATTCCAGGGAAGCAGGTTTGGTTCAACATCCACAAATCAATGTGATACAATACATTAACAAAAGAAAGAACAAGAACCATATGATACTCTCAATAGATGCTGAAAAAGCATTTGATAAAGTGCAACATCCCTTCCTAATCAAAACTCTTCAAAGTGTAGGGATAGAAGGCACATACCTCAATATTATCAAAGCCATCTATGAAAAACCCACGGCAAGTATCATTCTCAATGGAGAAAAACTGAGAGCTTTTCCGTTAAGGTCAGGAACACGGCAGGGATGTCCGCTATCACCACTGCTATTCAACATAGTACTAGAAGTCCTAGCCTCAGCAATCAGACAACAAAAAGAAATTGAAGGCATCCAAATCGGTAAAGAAGAAGTCAAACTATCGCTCTTTGCAGATGATATGATACTATATGTGGAAAACCCAAAAGGCTCCACTCCAAAACTGCTAGAGCTTGTACAGGAATTCAGTAAAGTGTCAGGATATAAAATCAATGCACAGAAATCAGTTGCATTTCTTTACACCAACAACAAGACAGAAGAAAGAGAAATTAAGGAGTCAATCCCATTTACAATTACACCCAAAACCATAAGATACCTAGGAATAAACCTAACCAAAGAGGCAAAGAATCTATACTCAGAGAACTATAAAGTACTCATGAAAGAAATTGAGGAAGACACAAAGAAATGGAAAAATGTTCCATGCTCATGGATTGGAAGAATAAATATTGTGAAAATGTCTATGCTACCTAAAGCTATCTACACATTTAATGCAATGCCTATCAAAATCCCATCCAATTTTTTCAAAGAAATGGAAAAAAAAATCCTAAAATTTATATGGAACCAGAAAAGACCTCGAATAGCCAAAGGAATATTGAAAAAGAAAACCAAAGTTGGTGGCATCACAATTCCAGACTTCAAGCTCTACTACAAAGCTGTCATCATCAAGACAGTATGGTACTGGCACAAAAACAGACACATAGATCAATGGAACAGAATAGAGCCCAGAAATAGACCCGCAACTCTATGGTCAACTAATCTTCGATAAAGCAGGAAAGAATATCCAGTGGAAGAAAGACAGCCTCTTCAACAAATGGTGTTGGGAAAATTGGACAGCCACATGCAGAAAAATGAAATTGGACCATTTCCTTACACCACAAACGAAAATAGACTCAAAATGGATGAAGGACCTCAATGTGAGAAAGGAATCCATCAAAATCCTTGAGGAGAACACAGGCAACAACCTCTTCGACCTCAGCCGCAGCAACTTCTTCCTAGGAACAACGCCAAAGGCAAGGGAAGCAAGGGTAAAAATGAACTATTCGGACTTCATCAAGATCAAAAGCTTTTGCACAGCAAAGGAAACAGTCAACAAAACCAAAAGACAACTAACAGAGTGGGAAAAGATATTTGCAAACGACATATCAGATAAAGGGCTAGTATCCAAAATCTACAAAGAGCTTAGCAAACTCAACACCCAAAGAACAAATAATCCAATCAAGGAATGGGCAGAGGACATGGACATTTCTGCAAAGAAGACATCCAGATGACCAACAGACACATGAAAAAGTGCTCCACATCACTGGGCATCAGGGAAATACAAATCAAAACCACAATGAGATACCACCTCACACCAGTCAGAATGGCTAAAATGAACAAGTCAGGAAATGACAGATGCTGGCGAGGATGTGGAGAAAGGGGAACCCTCCTCCACTGTTGGTGGGAATGCAAGCTGGTGCAACCACTCTGGAAAACAGCATGGAAGTTCCTCAAAAAATTGAAAATAGAGCTAGCTTATGACCCAGCAACTGCACTACTGGGTATTTACCCTAAAGATACAAATGTAGTGATCCAAAGGGGCACGTGTACCCGAATGTTTATAGCAGCAATGTCCACAATAGCCAAGTTATGGAAAGAACCTAGATGTCCATCAACAGATGAATGGATAAAGAAGAAGTGGTATATATATACGATGGAATACTATGCAGCCATCAGAGGAAATGAAATCTTACCATTTGCGACGACATGGATGGAACTAGAGGGTATTATGCTTAGCGAAATAAGTCAACTGGAGAAAGACAACTATCACATGATCTCCCTGATATGAGGAAGTGGAGATGCAATGGGGGTGGGAGTTAAGGTGGTAGGAAAAGTAAAAATGAAACAAGATGGGATCGGGAGGGAGACAAACCAAAAGAGACTCTTAATGTCATAAAACAAACTGGGGCGGGGGGGAGAGGGGTTGGGAGAGGGTGGTGGGTTACATTATATGTTTAAATAAATCTTAAATTTAAAAAAAAGGAAAAAAAAAGAATATAAGGTACTCCACCAAGTTTGGGAGCTAGGACTTGTCACTTGAACTAAGAAAACTAAGGACTATGTTGTCCTTTAATGTTCATAGTAGACAATGAGAGTTTACAGGTCTCACCATTTAGGGTGTACTATTTTCATGGGCCCCACTTTGGCCTTTTCTCTTTTTTTTGAAGTTAACAGTTTCAGGTTGGATGAAGCGAAGAACTGGCTTCCATTACAGTATGAATGAAAAGAACAATCTGAAGAGTAATATTTAAAGATGAACTTTTTTTTTTTAACCGGAAGCTATGAATTACCTATAAACAAGCAGTATGTGTAAATACAAAAACCCTTGTTAAATATTTTCCATTCTCAAGTCCTTTTAGGTTTCTTGCTGTTATAGAAATGAGATTGACATACAGATTTTGCATCTTTACAGTACTTGGTTTAGAAATACTTAATTTGGGGGGAGTTGGTTGAATTGATAATAATTCCACTTTACCATCCATCTTTTTCTTATGAGGTTCCCTTTTCTAGAAAGAACTGACCTACCAGTTGTTGGGCCCATAATGAGGTACAACACTGTTCAAAGCAGTCCTAGGAGCCTGAGAAGGAAAGTATCTGAGACCAAAATTGGGTAAACATTGGAATGATACATGACATGCATTGAGCAGGGAGAAAGTGACATGAAGGTGGGATAGATCACACATAGGTACATATAGGTGGTAGCTTTCAATATTCCCCACATCCTCCCTGCAGGTCAGAGGGGCAAATGGCTTCTAGTTCTCACTACCATTTTTATTTTTATGAAATCTAGTCTGGCAAAACTGCCTGCAAATGTCAGAAGTTTGATTCCTAATGTATTAGTTTCCTTCCTTGCCTGCCTCCCCCCACCCTTCCCTCACATCCTTCTAAACTTACCAAATCTCCCAAATACTATCTGGGCGCTGGGAGAATATAAAAGAAGAGTAAGATCTAGCACCTTACTCTCCACTTGCTTGTAAAACAACTTTCTTCCTTGAAAAGCAAAGATAGGACAGCCACAAAAAGCTATTAATAACCAACAGTCGGTGGTGATTGTAAAAAAGGACAAAGTACTACGGGATCACAGAGTGGGGAGCAATCTCAGCTATTGGCGGGATCAGGGAACTCCTGCCTGAGGAGTAATGTTTGAACTAGCTCATGAAAGGCAGGCAGGCTCCAGAGAGAGAGAAGGGGGGATTCCCCAGAAATGTATGCCACAGAGACAAAGGCCCAGAGGAGGAGGTGGAGGGGATTTGGGGGATGTTTTGCACTGTAAAGAAAAAGGAAATAAAGGATTTATTTATTTATTTATTTATTGCAGGGGAGGAGCAGAAAGAGTAACTACTCCCCTCAATGGCTCAGCTCCAGCCATGTCAACTTGGTGCTTGTTTTCCCCACAGGGTAAACTTACATTACCTGGAAGGCTTGTTAAAGCCTACATTGCTAGGTCCACCCCTGGAGTTCCTTATGGAGAGGGAGTTTCGGGGAGGAATATGTGTAGCCTGAGAGTCTGCATTTCTATGATTCTCCCAGGTGCTGCTGGTGCTGCTGGTCTGAGAACCCTTGTCCAGAGATATGGCCAACAAGCTCCCATCCCACTTGCTATTGCCTAGAAATTTCTACCCCCAGATAGTCACATGGCTCCTGGCCTCGGTTTATTCTCATTTTTTTCTCCTGACACTCTTTATTCCTGGTCTATGCTGCACCTTCATAATTCCTATCATATCTTAATGCTATGGTGACATTTTTTTTTAACACCCATTAAGATATAAATCCATGAGGGACAGTTTTGTTGCCTAAAGCAGTGCTGTAATTCCTAGCACCTAAATTTCTGTGTTTCTAGACTTTAAAATGCCACTGGGCATATGGTAGGCACTCAAATAGTGTTGATTTGCACCAAAGAATAAAATGCCTAGGAATAAGTTTAATTAAGGTAAAGGACCTATACTCTGAAAACTAAGACACTGAAGAAACCAAAGACAGCATGAACAATGGAAAGATACTCCATGCTCATGAATTGGAAAAATACTGTTGAAGTGTCTATATTACCCAAGGCAGTCTACAGATTCAGTACAATCCCTGTCAACATGCTAACATTTTTCACAGAACTCGCGTACTAAAGTTTGTAGAACCGCAAAAGACCCCAAAAAGCCAATGCAATCTTGAACAAAACTGGAGATACTACAATCTCAGTTTTCAAGGTATGGAACAGAACTATAGTGATCAAAACAGTATGGCACTGGCACAAAAACAGACACGAGATCAATGGAACAAAACAGAACACAGAAATAAATCCACACTTATATGGTCAGTTAGTCTAGGACAAAGGAGGAAAGCATATGCAATGGGAAAAAGACAACGTCTTCAAACAGTACTGGAAAAACTGGTCCTCTACATGTAAAAGAATGAAATGGGCCACCTTCTTATACACAGAAATAACTTAAATAGCCTGAAGACCTAAATGTGAGAGCTGAAGCCATAAAAATCCTAGGAGAAAATATAGCCAGTAATTTCTTTGATATCGGCCTTAGCAATATTTTTCTAGATAGGTCTCCTAAGGCAAGCAAAACAAAAGCAAAATAAACTATCAGGACTACACCAAAATAAAGAGCTTAGCACATCAAAGGGAACACAAAATGAAAAGGCAACCTACTGAATGGGAGAAGAAACTTGTACAGGATGACTCCAATTACATATTTTGGATATTAACCCACTAAGAATACAACTTATCAAAACAAAAAAAAATCCAATAAACTGATTAGAAATAGGCAGAGAACCTAAATATACATTTTCCAAAGATGACAGCAGGTGGCCAAGACACATGAAAAGATGTTCAACATCACTAATCAGGGAAATGCAAATCAAAACCACAGTGAGATATCCCCTAATATGTATGTGTCACATTGTCTAAAATCAAAAAGGTAGAACAAGTGTTGGTGAGAATGTGGAGAAAAGGGAATCCTCTTAAACTGTTGGTGGGAATGTAGACTAGAGCAGCCACAATCAAGGTTTCTCAAAAAGTTAATAGAAATTAACTTAATTAACCACAAGATCCATTAATTCTACTAGAGATCTACTCAAAGAAAGTGAACATGTTAATTTGAAAATATATATGCACCCCTATGGTATTACAGCATTATTTACAATAGGCAAAATATGGAAACAACCCAAGTGTCTACCAATAGATGAATAAAGATGTACACACACACACACACACAGTATTATTCAGTTGTAAAAAAGGGAGATCCTGCCATTTACAACAACTTGGATAGACCTAAAGGTTATTATACTAAGTGAATTAAGTTAGAGAAAGACCATATGATTTCATTTATATGTGGAATCTAAAAACTAAAACCAACAAACAGAAACAGACTCAAATACAGACAATACATGGTTGGTTGCCAGAGCAGAGATGGGCAGGGGAAGGGACATAATGAGTGAAAAGGAGTGGGAGATAAGGACTTCCAGTTACAGAATGAGTAAGTCACAGGGATAACAGGAACAGCATGGGGTAATACCCAATGATATTGTAATAGATTCTATGATGACAGATGGCAGCTACACTTATGGTGAACTTAGCATAAGGTATAAACTTGTGAAATTGCTATGTTGTACACCTGAAACTAATGTAACCATCAACTATACTTTGGGGGAAAATATTAGTGTTGACTGAATAAAGGAGATATTGTCTTGGAAAGAGGGGAGTTTGGGACTTGTATAGATTGAGTTAGAGAGGATGGAAGACAAGATAAGTCAGGCCATACACCACATTGACTCCATCTCAAAGACACACATCTTTGCTTTTATTAGTAAAAGGTTTGGGGTCAGGGGTAGGAAGGAGGGAGAGTGAAGTAGACTAAAAGCTTTAACTGCAGAGTTTCAGAACAGCTGCTGTGAAGGCCAACTATGTTCTAAGGGAATAAACACCCTCATTTAGGGCAGAGGAAACCAGTCAGACTAATTCTCTCTGAAATGCAGAAGTAGTTTTTCTATCTGGTATTATATTAAGAGGATTTCCTACTTGTTACTTGCAGTCATTCCCTTTTCCTGACACAGAGACCTGAAAACTCCTATGGGGGAGCCCAGTTCTTCCTGTGTCCTCCTTTCCTGCCCTGTAAGTCAAGGGCATAGAATACTGTTTTCAGCAGCAAGTTTTTACTCCAAACAGCCTGCGGGTTTGTCCCAAATCCCTCTAACCTCCCATATGTTTAGCAATTTTGATGTCAAATGTATTGCTACTACATCATACACACATGATATACCTTCCATGGAAACATGATTGATATGGTCAGAGTCCTATTATAGTCTCTTACTATAAAACTTGTGCCTTCATTATATTCACAAAAATCACAAATAGGAACTTAGACATTGAGAGGATTCATAAATTAGTCCCATTAAGAGGAAAATCTAAAAGAGGAAGAACGTGAAAATATGGCAAATGAGGTCACCTGTATAGGTGGTCACAGATTCTTTAAGTGCAAAAATAAGCTCATTTGCTGATAAAATGTGATACCCTAGTTATAACATTTAAGACTGAATCTAAGACTGAAATGCTATACAAATACACACTGTGTGTGTTAAGTCAAGAGTAGGAAGAGGGTTGTTGACCTAATGTAGTTGCATTTTCATTCTCCCCCTTCTCCCCTGCCCCAGTTTAGATCACTGGATTAAGATCAAAGCTCTCAAGGTTGCTGGAGGGAAAGGATAATTGGATGATGGGTATTAAACAGAGCCCTTGATGTAAGGAACACTGGGTGTTAAATGCAATTGATGAATCATAAGATTCTATCCCTAAATAGAATTTTAAAGATTAAAAAAACTTAAACCCTCAAGAGGCAGCGACTAATGCTCTCTGCTTTGGAGATTCCTAACCCTGCCTGGAACATGGGATCGATGGTAAGGCATTCATTGGTACTGCTGGTACTTGGTAAGTGTGGTACAATGCAGGAAGATAGGACTGGAAAGATGGAGAGGATGGTGTACCTCTAGTCCTGAGGGAATTGACAGGAGGAGGGAAAAGGGAAGCCCATTCATTTGGCTAAGACAATATGAAGACATTTTAACAGAACTTTTAATTTCCCAGGAAGATGAAAGGTGATCAGTTTTGTAATAGGTTATCTACATGAGAGACTTTCCAATGTTAGACATAATATACTTAACTCCTATATTATATTCCAATTTATAAATTTTGTAAGAAATTTGTTAACATTAGAGGAAGCAAGGTGTAGGAATCCTCTGTACAGTAAACCTGAAATTTTAGTTTAAGAAAACAAAATTGAGGGGCGCCTGGGTGGCTCAGTGGGTTAAAGCCTCTGCCTTTGGTTCAGGTCATGATCCCAGGGTCCTGGGATAGAGCCCCGCATCCGCATGGGGCTCTCTGCTCAGCAGGAAGCCTCTTTCCTCCTCTCTCTGCTTGCCTCTCTGCCTACTTGTGATCTGTCAAATAAATAAAATCTTTAAAAAAAACAAAACAAAACTGAAAAATCATCTTTTATCAGGTCCTCTATCTACTATGTCTTCATAGGGCTAGTTTTTTTGTTTGTTTGGTTTGGTTTTTTGTTTGTTTTTAGGAAAGAGGCCAACTAGCTTCCTATCTCTTCACACACCTAACTCCATTTCCTACCTATAGTCTTATTCTTATTCCTACCACCTGGCATAAAACATGGTCATACTCCCCTATCTTAAGTAGTAAAAACAAGAAAAAAACCCTTTCAACTATTTATCAACTCACCACTCCGACTTCATTGATAAGCTCCTTTAAATTATCATCTACACTCACCACTAATGTCCTCACATCCCATTTGTTCTTCAACCGACCATGCTCTGGATTTCCCTCACCATTTCACTAGAAGCACCGCTGACAATAATACAACTGAGATCTTGAACAGCCAAGCCAATGGATATCACTTTGTCATTTAATGTGACTGGCCTCACCTTTCTTGGATCTTACTCTCCTGGGTTTCTTTCTAGTATTTCCTATTAGTTTCTCTGGCTCTCCCTCCCCCCGCCCCCATTGTTCTATCTTGGTTTGGGCTCTTTATTTTTAATGTAATGAGTGCTTCCTAGATGCCCCATCCTACACTCAATGGTTTTAAGAACCCATACATCATTTCCTGGAATCTATTCCACAGTCCAGATATCTTGAGCTTCAGAGCCATCTATCCAGTTGGGTACTTTATGAATCCCTCAAACTACAGAGCTGAAGTAGTACTTACGCTCTCTGCAAAAAGCTCAGTTCTATTAATCCTAAGAATCATTTTACACTGTTTCCTCTTTTGTCTCCTCTTCAGTTACCCAATTGTGAAAATTCTACCTGTTAACTATTTCTTTAATTGGTTCCATCCTTTCCCTTTGATTGTTACTGCCAGAAACCAGGCTCTACCACATTATTACCATGATCATTATAATATCCCAGTCTTTTGTCCCCAATTATTAGCCTTCAGGTCTTCCCTTTTCAATGATGAGAAAGGGAATTTTCCTTGGGGGCAGGGAAAGAAAGTTATCTAGATTTTTTTTTTTTTTTTATAAAATTCTTGACTATCATCTAATCACCCTTGGGAGAAACCAGAACTTCATTTTATGGGACATAAAGTAGTTCATGACCTTGAAGGCTTACCTCACCTCTCCTACCAAGAGAAACACCCTTTATTTTGTTCATACTTAATTGCTCTGATTTTCTAGATTTGACCAAGTTCTCACCTGTAGTTCTTTGCACAGGCAATATATTCCCTATGTCTAGAAAGCCTTCACTTAATTTCTATTTGTTCATTATGCCTGAAATGAGGACCATGTCCTTGGAGTCCCAAACATTAAGAAAAATGTCAAATACTTTGCATATTTAATAATTCACTCAGTTTTCTGTCTTTTAAAAACTCTTCTCACAACCAAAAAGCCTTTTTTGACCTTTCAGAGGTCTAGATTAAGTGATCCATTCTCTTGCACTCACTTGGCACCAAGAGTTTTGTCTGTGGGTACAGTGATCCCAGAGTTGAAATTGTTTACTTACCCAAGTTACTCATTACACTATGCACATGGACTGCTCTTTTATCTGTAGTGCCAGACTAGCAGAGGGCCAGATAGGCTACAAATATTTATAGAAATGAAATTAAATCCTCCCTCATTAAACACTTCTCAGCCTTGCCAAGGCTGAGAAGTCATTTTACTTCATCCCCAATAACCCTAGGGAATAAGAAAGAGTAAGATTTCTGGATTCACCAGACAGTGTTGTTAACTATAAAGAATACTTCAAACTCAGCTGACCTGGGTTTTAGTCCCACTCCACCAGCTCTGCAAATCTTCCTCATGTATTAAAGAAAGGGACTGAGCTCTAATTTTGTGGTCTTTTTTCTGATTTTATGACTTAAATACCATTTACAGAATAAAAATGCACATTTTGAATCTGTGTGAAGTACACAATTCTAAAAGCCCATTTGGATGGATTACTTCTATAGGAGAATGAAATAGAAGGGAAAGTAGATTGGTAATCATTAAATATCAGAGTGACCACTGAGAGAAGCTGCTAGTTATTTCTTAGTATGTTTCCCCCTAGCCATACTCCCCATTACCAGCCATTATTTCATAGCGTCCCATGCAAGCTAAATCCATCTAACTGGCCAGTAGGGAGTGATGGTGAAGGAGTGTTCTCTTAAAGGAGAGTGACCAACACTTTCCATGGTCCTGTTGGCTGGACCTCAAGAGCTAGACTCACTGAACTACATTTGGGAGTTGAGTGTTGAGCATGGCAGAGACACAAGACAGAGTCCATTTCTCTGGCACTACCAACTATACCTGCTTGTATTTCTACATGAGAAAGAAATTCCTTGTTCAAACCATTGAGATTTGGGGTTGTTATAGAAAAAGAACAAACAAAAACCAACAAATCCACAACCCAACAGTATTAGTAAAAAGTACTAATATTTTATTATTTTCAAAGTACACTGGGAAGATGGTAATTTTGTCGAAGCCATTTTAAAGTTTGCTTGAACCTTTAATAAAATAATTTATGAAATTTACTACACTACCCAGAACAAGCTACTTGAAAATTTCATATCCGACATTCCACTTTATGATGAAGAAACGCCCAGAGGCAGACTGGGAAGGTATTTGTTTGGCAAAGCAAATTCTAATCCTATAAACCAGTTATCTACTGAGAGATGGTAGTGAAGACTAGAACAGTTCACAAGACAATTTCATTTTCTGATTAGCAGTTCCATTTACACAGACTAAAAGACTTGTGCTTTTGTAACTTTCACAATATAAAATTATGTAATAGTAACATCCTTCACTTCTTTTCAGGAAGTGGAAGTGATCATGCTTAACGGTATTACCCAGAATGTATCCTGGTGCCATAAAATAAAGTCTTCATTTTCAGATTGGGCTCCAAGAAGTGGCCCAGAAGAACATGAAACACTCCTCTTTTTACTAGCTCAGTGGCAGAGGGAATGCTGATCCCTATGCCTGCCTGGGAGTTCAGGTCAGAGGAAAGAGACCTACAGCATTGTATGCTTTTACCAAGCAAAGCAGGAGGCCTCAACACACAGAACAGACTGTGGGGAATAAAGCTTTTGGAATAAACAGCTGATAATCAGCACTTAGGAGTTGCCCTTTGAGCTAGTGCATAAGGAAAATTTAAGTTATTCTCCCATTAATAAGGGCCAAGAGCTCAAAGGAACTTCCAGAGAACCCTGAAGAACTATTCTATAAACCGCACTGACTTGTGAAGAACTGGTTCAAAAACCAAACTTAAAACCTACTGTATATCTTTCATAATTCCCTAATGCCCCTATAGTTCACACATTCCAATCTATCATTCATGATCTGAGATGGCTCATTCTTGCTTTAGGCCCTTATGATGAATGGGGCCTGCTTCTTTTGTTAAAGATGAATCAAGGCTAAAGTGCTCCTTTTCTCTGGACTACAGAGGAGTGTCAAGGCTGAGGAAGAGTGAAATAGAGACAGGAGAACCAGAAAGTCTGATTATAGAGGCCTTGAAAGCCAGGCAAAGGATTCTGGATTTGATGTAGTTAGCAATAGGGAGCCAAAGTAGATTTTTGAGCAAGGGAGCAACACATGCGAAGTCTTATTTTAGTAAGATCATTAGAATGAGAATGGAGTAGAAAGGTAGAGCAGTTAGGAGAAAGCTACCTTAATTTGGGCTATAATAAGGAAATACTGAATATGACTGCTGGCTATTGCAAAGGAGAGGAGAGAGAGGACAAGGAGGAGACTTTCTATAGGAATATAGTAAGGAACTAAATTTGCGGTCTTGAAATAAGGTAGCTGAAGACTTGAAACAATGCTTATTAAAGAAGGAAACACAGTAAGGCTGAATCCATGATTTACCATCTAAATCAGGACTCTGCTCAGACTGAAATGGGGTATTGCCAATTACTAGGCCAGAAGAGCAGGTGAGAACAGGAACAGTCTTAGGCAAATAGAGATTTAGAGCCATCTTACCTGAAAGAAGTTTTAACTGCCGCCACAGAAGACAATTCAGATTCCAATGACTACTCTGTGCTCTTGAACTCTAGCTCTGGGTTTCTAAAAGTTAGACATTAAAAGGAAGCCACCATTGGAGGATGAAAATAAAAAGCTGCAGTTGAGAGACAGAGGAAAAGCCAGAGAGGTAAGTTGGAAAATATGATGTCCCTGAAGTTCAAGCTGTTCTGAGTCACTGTATTTCTCATAGTTGTCTATCTTTCAATAGGTCACATCCTGATTTGGGGTCTCTTTGCTTAAAGGATTTCAAGGACCAAACTGCCTTCTTAAAAAACAAACCCTGTTTCCTTCCATTCCTAATTATCCATATCCCTTTTCCATGAAGGACTAGTAAACCAAAGTGGGGGGTATGGGGTGTTGAGGGCAACAGGGTTAAGGATGGGGGTATGGATACTGCATGGACACTGACTATTCAGCATGCACCAGCTGTCTAGTGGGCTATAACCAGCCTTGCACATACATACCTATGGTCATGGGACAAAGGCAGTCCTTGGAGTTGCTCCACTGAAAGGAGAAATGACCACACAGTGACAGGAAGGGAGTCTTCAGCATGTGCAGGGCTGAGTGAGGAAGGAATGTTCGAGTCCTTAGCAGGCACATCCAATACCAGTGAGCTCAAGTCCAACAAGGAACCCTGGTGTCAGGAAGCATGTTCACACTCCCCAGCTGAGCAATAGCAGGCCTGAGTGATCAGAACAGGCGAGGCCTGGAGTAGATTTCTACTCCTCCCTTCTTGGTTCAGAGCTCACTAATCAATCCTCATGGTCTCTTCATTCCACCCAACATTTATACATTGTCTACTGTTATGTGTGGGGTTATTTACTAAACTAAGCTATCAGAGGGCATAGAATAGACTCTGTTGGTCAATGTTCTTGGCACAGAGTAATATTACTTGTTGAATGAATGAAGGCACACACCCATGTCCAGTTTCTGTGCTACTTTGTTTTTACTCATCTTCCACTTTCCATCCCTTGTGTTATCTGCCTGCTTTTCTAAAGAGGATTTACCATCAGTGACTCATCACCTAGAGAAGGGAACCACAATTAGACTTCCAGTTTTAGCTACAGAATCAACTTCTTTATTACCCTGAAACTATCAGTTCCCCAAACATGATTAAACCTTCAGTTTTCCTTAAGACCAATTATCTTCTGTATCTTAAACGAGTGACTGAATAGGAAGTAGTTTGTGCAGTCAGGCAGAGCCAGGTTAGAATCCCAACTGTGCCCTTACAATGACCTTGGGTTAGTTAGCTCTGAAGTTGGGTTACCCAGTTGTATTTCATTTAGCTTAACTGTAAAATGGGGATACTCAAAACTGCATTATATTGTTGATAAAGACCTACAAAATTGTTTTTACCAAAATGCAAGAAATGGGGCTGCTCCATAATTAGCAAAGCCTATTAAAGGAGAAAAAGTGAGGTGGTTTAGAATTTTAACCATGAATTGGCAACAAAGATCACATTAAGTCATGCCATCAGGTTCTTATTCACTCAAGAATTAGACATGCAGAAAGTAGTTCCTGAGGGAAGCAAGCAAAGTAATCACAAACGTAAGCAGCATTTCTGTCTGTAGTGATGAGAGAATGGCCTATTTAGTAAGATGAAGTTAAAATCCCCCATTTCTGGTGCGAGTGTGCTCAGATACCTCTGGTTTTAAAGAAGCTCTAGGTGGGACACCTGGGTGGCTCAGTTGGTTAAGCGGCTGCCTTTGGCTCAGGTCATGATCCCAGCGTCCTGGGATTGAATCCCACATCGGGCTCCTTGCTTGGCGGGGAGCCTGCTTCTCCCTCTGCTTCTGTCTACCACTCTGTCTACCTGTGATTGCTCTCTCTCTAATAAATAAATAAATCTTTAAAAAAAAAAAAAAGAAGCTCTAGGCTTCTACAGTGATGGACAGGTAAGGCGATCTTCAGTTTCTCAAGTGTTTCAGCTTTTTTCTCCAACTTTCAAACATCCGGTAATTTATACATTTGGGACTGACTTATTCTGTAGCAGCCAAAGGGAAAATAGCAATTAATGCTTTCATTGCAGAACAGAAAAAGTAGTGCAGCTTCTTCCAGAAAAATTCCAGTTGCAGCAAATTCTAGAAGGAAAAATGTACTGCCATTGGCTGCGTTTCCTCTACGCTTAGAAGTGCCTGCACCTGCTCCGCTGAAGCAGGTTGGCTAACTTGGTCAGCATCAAGCACCACACACTGAAATAATTAAGAACAGGGCCCCAGCTGAGTGGAACAGTGTGGTCCTAGGTCACCCGGGTGTGTCTAAACCTGTGATCTGTGATTATCACATGGCCTGACACCAGACAGGAGAGTCCGTAAAGTCCACAGTGGGGCCAATACCAGTCATGAAACATGGCTCCCTTGTCCAGATCTCCAAAGGCATGACGAACGACAGGATGTGAAGCCTGAACCCTCATGTGTTTAGAAGACTGAAAAGCAGCCCTTCTGATATTCGCCCGTTTCTCTTTCTCCCTGGAACACCATGGTGGAAAATCAGGAATGTTACCATCTATAGCCCTTATCTCCACCAATGCCTCCTCCCCCATCCTGTTGTCCCCAAAACTGAGGACAGGTTTTTTGTTTTAAGTTTTCTCTGTAAGCACCGTATTCAGGAGAAACAGTTAAAGGCAGGGTCTAGATTCTTTATTTTTTTATTTTATTTGACAGAGAGAGATCACAAGTAGGCAGAGAGGCAGGCAGAGGGGGTGACCTGAGCCAAAGGCAGAGGCCCAACCCACTGAGCCACCCAGGCGCCCCAGCACTAGATTCTTTAGGAGACAAAGGGAAGTATTTCTCTTTCCAGGGTCATACTTATAAGTTCTTCTTTACACTATTCCTAGTAAGAACAACTGTGCCTTAACACACTGGACACACCTAGGGGAAATTTTTCCTCAATAGATAGTTACAGAAAGATAAAGATTTGAGACCCTGGTTTTTCTCCTCTACAAAAAGCAATTGAATTAGATGAGCTATTTAAGGTTCTTCCTGATTTAAAATGCAGTAATACCATAATTTCCAGATTCAAAGAACGACCCCCTGCAAATCTGAGTAAAACAAATGCTATATAGTCCATAGCAAGTCTTTGGGAGAAGAGGGCAGTCACACACTGCTTCGTACACAGTCCTGTGCCTCCTTATGAAAGGCAAACACAAGGTACCCTAAGCTACAGACACGGGGTGAGGGGGAACTAATTGTTTTTTCCCCTTCTACATTCTTCCCTTCGGAAACAACACCCAATTTTACTGTTGGCTACTTTTATTCCACTTATTTTGAGCTGGCTCATTTGCATGGCTCAGATTTAAAAATCTTTCTAATAACCACTATGCAGGCTTACAAGCCACCCCCCCTCCCAACATCACACTCTGTTCTTAATCACTGGTGAATTTCAACCCTTTCTGCCTACAATCCTGGAGAAGCTCTAGTTTTCAGGCCATAATTCACGTGGTACAACAGCATCCTTCTTACACGGATACTCTAAATACTGGCCACGCAAGGACAGAATCCCATTCAACACTGGTCCACAGTGGAGGGTGGCACACTATAAAAAGTGTGAAAAGCTAGACTTGCGACCACTGCATTCTCTCAGTGAGCTCGACCCAAGAGCCAGGAACCGCACACACACTTTACTTTAGGTGAGGATGAAGTGTACAGATTCACACAAAAATCACAGATGGAAAAAAAAAATCCCAGACAGACCCAGGAGCAAACCAGCCCCCTCATCCAACTAAAAGTCACACAGGAAACGAAAGTCGCTCTACTCACCCAGCATAGCTGTTGTTATAAAGGTGGCCATGCCCTGGTTGCAGAATCTTCCAAAAAAGCAGGCAAAGAGGCAGAAAAGCAGCTGTCCGAGTCCTGGGCTTCCCGAGGCACTTCATAGTGTTGCAAGGAGGGGAGCTGAAAGTTCCTTACAGCAGTCACCGAGGCTGGAGGTGGCTCATAGGGCCCCCTCCACATGCGCAAACCTTCTCTGGGAGGGGGTGGGGACAAAGGCTGGGGAGTGAGTAAAATGTGACACTTCTTTCCAGCCACAGGGGGGAAAAGAAGTTTAAGCAGCCGAAGAAGGGAAGCTGCTATTAAAACTTGGTCTTGGGAGGAGAAGCAGCAGCACACACAGCCCAGCCCAGCAGCTGAGCTTGATCCTTAATCAGGCTCCCCTAGAAGGGGCTGGGCCTCCCCTGTGCTGACTCATGGCTGGGGTTCACTGGGTGCTGCTTCCTTTGGATAACTGCTTTTGGATTTGTTTGTTTCTTGCTTTACGACTTTAGGCCCCTAACTTTCTTGAACAACTTTTCTCCTTTTATTACGTTCTATAGCACAGGCCCCTGTCCTGAACACAAATGATTTGCTTGAGGATGAGCGAAACACGAGGCATACATAGAACATTCTGGGCTTAAGGTTCTGAGCTACCATAACGAATTTCTACATGGATTCCACATACTGAAATGCATGGTGAGTAGCCTTCATGAGTATAGGAGCAAGGAGAAGGTCAGGCCCCTAACTCTGAATAGCCAGGCTTGGTCCCAGCTCCTACCTGTACAAAGAAGGGGCAGCCAGTTCGCCGGATTTCTGGGAGCTCTCCATATCCATTCCTTGTCAGCAACACCCAGACCCGCTGCAATTTCAGAGGTTCTTATAGGGAACAAGAGGCTCCCGTGTGCTTTACTACCTTCACTCACATTTGGAATCATTTAGGAAGTCAGACCATTTAAATCAGAATTCCTGGGGGTGGGATCGGTACTTTAAAAGGATATTCAGGTGATTCCAATGTTCAGCCACCATGCTGGTCTAGAGTAGGGCTTCTCAAACTTTAACATGCGTACAAATCTAATCACCTGTGCATCCTGTTAAGCTGCCCTTTCTGATGAAGTCATTTGGGGCTGGGGCCCAAGATTCTGCATTTCTTCTTTTTTTCTTTTCTTTCTTTTCTTTTTCTCCCTTCCTTCCTTCCTTCCTCCCTCCCTCCTTTCTTTTCTTCCTTCCTTTCTTTTTTAAAGATTTTATTTGACAGAGAGAGACACAGCAAGAGAAGGAACACAAGCAGGGGCAGAGGGAGAGAAGCAGGCTTCCTGCCTAGCAGGGAGCCCAATGTGGTGCTGGATCCCAGGACCCTGGGATCATGACCTGAGTTGAAGTCAGACGTTTAACAACTGAGCCACCCAGATGTCCCAAGATTCTGCATTTCTAACGAGCTTCCAGGTGATGCTCATGCTGCTGGTGTGTCAGTTACAGTTTGAGTATCGGGGCTTTACTTTAGAATGAGGTCTGCTTTTTCTCCTTTCTCTCAAAACTAGAGGGGGGTGGGTAAAAAACCTTGGAGCAGCTGAAGGCAGAGGCTTTAACCCACTGAGCCACCCAGGAGCCCCTATGCTGTCATTTTTAAACATTTTACTTTTACATGTTATGAACTCCATAGTACATTTTTTGTTTTTGTTTTACAGAAGACTACCTTTTTAAAATATTTAAAAATAAGAAAAAAAAAACACCTTGGAGCAAAACATTTCCTCATTTTCTCCATGTTGGTGATGAAGAAGGTGTTTTTGTTCATTTACTTCCTCCTAACCAGATATACCAGAAAACCCATCTGGAGGGATATACTTTGCTCTAATAAATAAGAATGGCCTTATCTAGGGTAACTCCCACTTTGCCCCATGCCAAGGCCTGGTCCTATTCTGGAAGAGTGTGGGAGCCAGCATCTCTCTATATGCTCCCACACTTTTCAAATTTCCTGAAGATTCATAGCCAAGGATTCTGTGCCCCCCAATATTACATCCAGAACACTGGTTAGAAGAGAAAGTACTATATCTTTCCTTATCTTCTCTACAGAAGTCATAAGTTTGGTGTAAGAGAGCTGTAATAATTTTCAGTTAGAATGATTCTCTAAAGCTTTCTTGACTACCCCAGGATTAGTGTAATCTCTTCTCTGTGTCCCCCTCTCTAATAACCAGTGTGTTGTCTACTGAAGGGCATAGCATTGAATTTAAGTATTTGTGCGGTTCCGTCCCAAGGCTGCCTTCTCCTTGAGTGCAGAATAGCACCCCCTTTCACCTTTATGTCACTTCCTTATATCTCCTAGAGGGAACACAATGTTTGCTGAAGCAATGATCAGCCATGTTTGTTGAGTGAATGATGAACCTGAAAAGGGGTTCATTCAACATTTATTCTGTGACTTCTGTATCCAAACAGAGGAAGATGGAGGCCCTAGAGCAGTGGAAGATCCCAGGTCTCCTGGTTTTGTTTCTTGTTTGTGTTGTCATTTTTTTCCTTCATGACTTTATGACCTGGAGCTCATGTCTTTGAAGGGATGAGGCTGCTCTGTAAGACATGGCCATGCATCCTGAGGCCATTTCTGACAAGGCCAAGAAAGCCTATGTAACCATGACTGAATTGTTGAAATAAGAAGTTACTGTGTAAATAAAACACTTCATCACTTTGCATTTTATTATGTCAGAATAATGTATAAATCTGTCATATTATATCACAGCATTAAACTAGGAATGTTCAGTCTCTGGCTGGGGATTAAGCTCATCCTCAAGTAATTCTGAAGAATGGGATCCAGTAGGCATGTTCAGCAAAGGCTCTCCAGAATCAGAGAGCAGGGTAATCATTTCCTGGACTGTCAAAAACACGAGAGAACCAGGGGACATCCTATAGCCTCCCTCAATATTTCAGATCAAAGAGAAGTTCTCAAACAATAGAAGTCATTCCTAACAATCTTCCTCTGGTTTTCTAAGGACGAGGTTATCTGATTAAACTTCTCCTGGAGTAGATAAGCTCCCATAAAATGAGTGATAAATGGAGTCCATTTAGTAAGTGGGAGGTGAAGAGAATGGCTTTACAGATGGATTCAAAGATAAAAGTCCCATTTTTAAGGCACTGAGAAGGAGTGAATTATTAAACCAGTGGAAGATTTAGAGATGGAAAGATGAGAATTTCTATTTATCAACTATGCCTTTGTCATATTTTAGTTGAAGAGTGAACTTTTTAAAAAGAAATTATTATTACCCTGCAGAGAAACAAAAGGAAACTACAATTGGGAAAGGAAAATATCATCTTGATTTGGGTCCATTGTTGTCCATGAATAGATAAATTTTTATTAAAGTATAGTTGACATACAATATTGTATCAGTTTTCAATGTATAATATAGTGATTCAACATTCATATATGTTATGAAATGATCACCACAATTAGTCTAGTTACCATCTGTCACCATACAAAGCTAATATAATATTATTGACTATATTCCTTCTGTTGTACCTTATATCCCTATGGCTTATTTATTTTATAACTACAAGATAGTACCTCTTGATCCCCTTCACCTATTTCACTCCCCCTTCCTCCACCACCAAATCCTCCTCTCCTCTGGAAACCATGTCTGTTCTGTTTATCTGACTCTGGTTTTGTTTGTTTGTTTTGTTTTGTTTTTTAGAATCAACATATAAGTGAAGTAATACAGCATTTGTCTTTCTCTGTCTGACTTATTTCACTTAGCATAATACCCTCTAGGTTCATTAATGTCACAAGTGGCAAGATTTCATTTTTTAAAAAGATTTTATTTATCCATTTGAGAGAGAGAGTGAGAGAAAGCATGAGAGGGGAGAAGGTCAGAGGGAGAAGCAGACACCCCAGGGAGCTGGGAGCCTGATGTGGGACTGGATCCTGGAATTCTGGGATCATGATCTGAGCTGAAGGCAGTTGTTTAAGCAACTGAGCCACCCAGGTGCCCAGATTTCACTATTTTTTATGCTCAAGTTATTACTATTGGATATATATCCACATATTCTTTATTCATTCATCTATCAATGGACACCTTGGTTGCTTCCATATCATGGCTATTATAAATAATGCTACAATGAACATAGGGGTATACATACCTTTTCAACTTAGTGTTTTCATTTTCTTTTCTTATATTATGTTTTTAATTTTAATTCCAGTATAGCTAACATACAGTGTTATGTTAGTTTCAGGTGTACAATATAGTGATTCAATAATTCTATACAAATTTTTCAGTGCTCATCAAAGTACACACTTTAATCCCCAACCCCTACCTCCCTTGTCCCCCAGTCCACCTCCCCTCTATTTCTTGGTCTTTCTTTTTCCTTTGCTTGTTTGTTTTGTTTCTTAGATTCCACATGCGAATGAGATCATATGGTATCTTTCTCTGACTGACTTATTTCACTTAGCATTATGCTCTCTAGCTCCATCCATGTTGTTGCAAATGGCAAGATTTCATTCCTTCTATGGCTCACATCTTTATCCATTTATCTATTGATGGGCCCTTGGACAGCTTCCATGGTTTGGCTGTTGTAAATAATGCTGCAATAAACATAGTGGTGCATGTATCTCTCTGAATTTGTTTTTGTATTTGGAGGGTATATACCCAGCAGTGCAATTACTGGGTCATAGAGTAGTTCTATTTTTAATTTTTTGAAGAACCTCCATACTCTTTTCCACAGTGGCTGTATCAATTTACATTCCCACCAACACTATGAGCATTCCCTTTTTGCCACATGCTTGCCAACACTTGTTATTTCTTGTGTTTTTGATAATAGCCATTCTGACTGGTGTAAGGTGACATCTCGTTGTGGTTTTGATGTGCATTTTCCTCATGGTTAATGATGGTGAGCATCTTTTCATGTGCCTGTTGGTCATCTATATGTCTCCTTTGAAGAAATGTCTATTCAGATCTTCTGCCCATTTTTAAATTGGATTCTTTGGGGTTTTTGTTACTGAATTGTAGATTAGATATTTTTAATGTACCTTCCATATCTGAAATTATATGATGTTGTAGGGAAAGACTGTGCAAAACCTTTTCTTATGTATATGAATGAGAGCCATGTAGATTTATTTTTGTAAGGATATCTGGAGGAGAAGATAAATGGGTACAGCTGGGCTTTGTGATACAGACAACCCTCCCATTGCATTTCATGCTCATTCTTCAATGTCTTATTAACATAGACCTATTGCTTGTCAGGTCTTTTTTATGGCCTTTTGCTATTGTTCCAACATGTGAGGAATTAGCAAATGTGATGTTAGGTTGCTGCCTTATGCAGTCTTGGCAATTCTGTGAGGAATGTTCTGAAGCTTCCTTTAACAATGCGTTGCTAATGATTCCCTCGCAACTGTCTTTTTCAGCACCATCAGCCATCTCTTCTTGACCCTATGTTTTTAATCTTTCTCTTATTAACTCTCCATATTTCTCCCTTCCTTAAATGCAAGCTGACCCCCCTTTTTTTTTCAGCCTTCTCCAAAGCACACTCTTAATCCTGACAATATGTTTTCCATCCCTACCACCCCAATGAAACTGTCTCTTAAAGATCCATGGTTATTTCTAAGTGGGAAGCCCTTTGTTGTCACTCTGTATTTGTATGTTTTCTAAGTCTATTTATCACCCCCTGTTTGAAACTCTTCTTTCTGTGACTGGGGACATTGTTTCTCCTATTCTTTTCTTTCCTAGGGTTACTTCCTATTTTTTAGCTGTTTACAAAGTTGGTGTTTCATGGCAGTCTTGGCCTTCTCCTCTTCTTGATGTGCTGTGGACAGAAATGGGCTGGAACAGTTTTGTGGATGAGACTGGCTTGAGCTGGGTCTGAAGGGGAAGGAAAGATTTGGCTGGACAGAGATAAGAAGGGTTGGAGAAAGGTGGCCATTATTATCAAGAAAACATTGTAAGCAAATACAGAGGAGGTGGACCTTGAGTTTGTGATACTTGGTACTACTGCCAGAGGGGCTGGGCAGATAAATAAACATAGAGTTGCACTTGGTGGTTGAATTAATTATATGCAAACAAGTCAGAGATGCTATGATAGAACATTAAAGGGGAGTAGATTACATGTACAGAGTGTTCTGAGGAAGTGGACATTTAAAGCAAATATGAGAAGGAAACAGCTGTGGCAAGAAAAAGGTGGTGGTGGGAATATGGGTAGGGACAAGACCATTGCAACATGGGCTGTAGTTTAGACAAAGAAGTCCTGTTCAGAAATTACTGTCCTTCTTTACGTTGAGACAGGATAAAGAGGGGGACTTTCAGCGTCCTCAGTCTGGCATTCAAGGCCCTTGAGAACGTTTCCACTTTTATGTTCTTCAATATTTCCTTAATACTCTGTATTATCTTTTACTTTCTCTGGGTTGCTTTATATTTCTTTGATAATAATGACCACCTCTCTCTAGCCCTCATGTCCTCAATCCAGCCAATCCTTCCATCCCTTCCAGACACAGTTCAAGTCAGTCTCATTTATGAAACTGTTCCAATCCCACTTCTGTCCACAGTCCTCACCTTCTTGGCACTGATACATTCATTCTTGTATACCCTTATGTTCTAGTGTGTATTGACAGTTAATTCAGTAGCACCATTTACTATAAACTGCTCAAGGGCAGGCACTCTGTTGCGTACATCTTCATGGCCCATGGTGCCTAATGGTTAACATCCATTAACAACAAAGCTGTTGGCTTGCCTTTGAGCCCAGTACTCATGGGGACTTTCAGCTGTCAGGGGAGCCCTTTTATAGAACTCCAGCCTTCACCCTTGTCCTTGGCTAGGTCTCTCATAAAGAGAATCTTGCTCACTCATGAAAGAACAATTTGAGGAGCAAGTGTTATTGATGGACAAACCTATTATTACATTTTTAAACACTTGTAATTATGTCACAAAGACGTTTTACAAAATTTATGGAGCAGAGCCAAAGTATTTTAATGCAGGAAGGTGGGAACAAGGAGTTTGGTCTGCTGATTCCAAACAACAGAAGAGACTTCCCATCGTTTTCCTTCTCTTTGTCTTTTTGTTCTTTTCTCTTCCTCCTTCCCTTCTCTTCTCCCTCCTGGATCCTCTTCCTTCCTGATACTGGTCTCCAAGGCTCTCATGAAGAAAGAAGGTAGGGAAAAATAGTAAATAAAAAATACTTTAAATATTATTTCAAATGACAGAGAATGGGTGTTTGTGTTATACCATTTGTAACATTAAGTGTTTTAACAAAAATTAAGAGAAATTTGAGACAGATGGAGCATGAAAGTGAGATTAAGAAAGTTTGATTGGAATAAAGTCTAAAGCAATATTTAAGCAAATGATTGAAGAACTACCCTTCCATCCATTTGCCTATGGCAGTGGGAGTAATGACAGAAAAGGCTCAGATATAAAAAACACTTAAAAAAAAAAAAAGACTAGGTAGAGGGGGAGTTTCTGATACAGCAAATATCAGGAAAATAGGGGATGGAACCTGCCCTAAGAAAGAAAAGCTGTGAGGAATGAGGGAAGTCAGGCAGGCAGCAATGTTTCATGGTCAGACTACTCATAAAGGCAGAAGGAGGAGAATGTGCTCCTGGTGCTAAAAGACAGAGAGAAAGAGTAAATAGAAAAATAAAGGAGCTCTATTCCAATGAACTTATAGAGAGAAATGTGTACTTTGGATAACCCCCAAATTCCAAGAATATACAGAATTTGAATAATACTTCCAATGTGCTATAATTTTTTAAGATGTTCATACAGAAACTAAGAAACATTTTAAGAATCCAAGTTCATATAATTAAGGTAAAATTTTGGCAAATATGACTAGTTGAGTAATTTTGGTATGATAAACGACAGTGATATTTACTCTAATTTACCAATGTTAAATATAATATAAAAGTGCTTTTTAAATTCTATTTGGGTATGCTTTCTGTAAACTTATACAGATTGGTTATAAAAATTTGATTCTGTGTATTTAAAATTCATTAATATTCAACACACTATCTTGAAACACCTTATTTCCATAGGAATCGTGTTTTCTAGTATGCCAGCTTGAATTTCTAAGATCTTTAGGGAACTTAACAATAAAAAGATAAATAATGAATTGAAAAATGGTCAAGGGATGTGAATAGACATTTGTAAATATATAAAATGACCAGTAAGTACATGAAAAAGATGCTTAACATCATTAGTCACTAGGGGATTGCAATTAAAAATCACAATGAAATACCACTTCCCAAACATTGAGATGGCTATAATCAAAGGCAGATAATAATGACCATTTGTGAGAATGTAGAAAAATAGGAACTCTCAGACATTGCTAATACGACTGCAAAATAATGCAGCTGCTGTGGAAAATAGTTTTGTTTTTCTTCAACAATTAAATGCAGAGTTATCATATGATCTAGAAACTCCAACTCCTAGGTTCCATTCCAGAAAATCCAAACACATGTTCATATCAAGACTTGTACACAAACATTCATAGCAGTGTTAATAATAGCCCAAAGTAGAAAAAACGCCATATATCCATCAACTGATGGAGGTATACAGAATCTGGTATATTCATACAATGGAATATTATTTGGCCATGAAAGGGAAGGAAATACTGATATATATGGCACCATGGATGAACCTTGAAAACATCATGCTGACTGAAAGGAGCAAGAAACAAAAGGTCATATGTTGTAGGATTCCATTTACATGAAATGTACAGAATAGGTAAAACATATAGACATACAGTAAGTATATTAGCAATTGCTGAGAGTGGGGAAAAGGGGAAGGGGTTTTCTTTGGGAGTGATGAGAATATTCTGGAATTGGTTAATGGTTATGGTTGTACAATCTTGCAAATATACCAAAACCAACTGAATTGTACATGTTAAATGGGGAATTATATGGTATATAAATTATGCCTCAATTATTTAAAAAAAAAAAGATCTTGGGAACTTGAAAAAGGTCAAGGGAACTTGAAACCTTAGATTGATTAAAATGAGCTAATCAGTGAATAATCCTAGATACCTAAATCATTTCTAAGTAAGAACACAGAAACACTGATAACTGAGCACACTTTTATGTTTATACACTTTTCCTTTTAATATGCTACAGATAGGCTTTATCTTTGGTTAATTTCTGCCACTTTTAAAATGTGTATTATGCTGTAGCAAGCATGTGTCTATAGAAAGTTGTGTTATGTATACTTATGAGTTCTGCTTGTCGCTAAAATGCTGCTTTGTGGCAGACTGTTCTCCATTACCCACAACCAAATTTTCTCTGTGAAAGAGAAGTCAGTTACTTAGGTTAAAAGTTCTCATTATTGGTCAAAGCAACTTCTTTCAAGAACATGTCCCCAAAGGCAAAGGAAACAAAAGCGAAAATGAACTTTTGGGACTTCATCAAAATCAAAACCTTCTACACAGCAAAGGAAACGGTCAACAAAACAAAGAGGCAACCCATGGAATGGGAGAAGAGAACCGCAAATGGCACTACAGACAAAGGGCTGATATCCAAGATCTGTAAAGAACTCCTCAAACTCAACACACACAAAACAGATAATCACATCCAAAAATGGGCAGAAGACATGAACAGACACTTCTCCAAAGAAGACATACAAATGACTAACAGACAGTTGAAAAAATGTTCATCATCATTAGCTATCAGGGAGATTCAAATCAAAACCACATTGAGATACACCACCTTACACCAGTTAGAATGGCCAACATTAATAAGACAGTAAACAACAAGTGTTGGAGAGGGTGGAGAAAGGGGAACCCTCTTACACTGTTGGTGGGAATGCAAGTGGGTGCAGCCCCTTTGGAAAACAGTGTGGAGAGATTCCTTAAGAAATTAAAAATAGAGATTCCCTATGACCCTGCAATTGCACTCCTGGGTATTTATCCCAAAGATACTGATGTAGTGAAAAGAAGGGCCATCTGTATCCCAATGTTTGTAGCAGCAATGGCCACAGTTGTCAAACTGTGAAAGAACCAAGATGCCCTTCAACGAATGGATAAAGAGGTATGGTCCATATATACAATGGGGTATTATGCCTCCATCAGAAAGGATGAATACCCAACTTTTGTATCAACACAGACAGGACTGGAAGAGATTATGCTGAGTGAAATAAGTCAAGCAGAGAGAGTGGTTTCACTTACTTGTGGAGCATAAGGAATAACACAGAGGACATTGGGACATGGAGAGGAGAGGTGAGCTGGGGGAAATTGGAGGGGGAGACAAACCATGAGAGACTGTGGACTCTGAGAAACAAACTGAGGGTTTTGGAGGGGAGGGGAGGTGGGAGGTTGGGTGAGCCTGGTGGTGGGTATTATGGAGGGCATGTATTGCATAGAGCACCAGGTGTGGTGCATAAACAATGAATTTTCAAACACTGAAAAAAAACTAAAGGCTTCTTTTGAAAAAAAATTATCATTAGTTCTTTCCACAGTTTGGCAATTGTGGCCATTGCTGCTATGAATATTGGGGTACATATGGCTCTTCTTCTCACTACACCTGTATCTTTGGGGTAAATACCCAGTAGTGTAATTGCAGGGTCATAGGATAGCTCTAGTTTTAATTTTTTGAAGACTCCACACTGTTTTCCAAAGTGGCTACACCAACTTGCATTCCCACCAACAGTGTAAGTTGGTTTCCCTTTCTCCAAAGATGCCCATCAACAGACAAATGGATAAAGAAGATATGGTGCATATATACAATGGAATATTACGCAGCCATCAGAAAGGATGAATACCCAACTTTTGTATCAACATGGACAGGACTGGAGGACATTATGCTGAGTGAAATAAGTCAAGCAGAGAGAGTCAAGTACCATATGGTTTCACTTACTTATGGAGCATAAGGAATAACACGGAGGACATTGGAGACGGAGAGAAGTGAGTTGGAGGAAATCAGAGGGGAAGACAAACCATGAGAGATTGTGGACTCTGAGAAACAAACTGAGGGTTTTGGAGGGGAGAGGGTTGAGGGGACGTGTGAGCCTGGTGGTGGGTATTAAGGAGGGCACATATTGCATGGAGGACTGGGTGTGGTACATAAACAATGAATCTTGGAACACTGAAAAAAATTATCATTAGTATTGTTGATTGAAGCTACTAGGAGCAAAAGTGACAGAGAAAATATAACAATATATGTGCTTCTATTTTCAAGGGAAATAATAATTTTTCCCTAACATGGTACTTCTTTGTTCCTTTTCTTTTTCTTCTTTTTCTTTTCTTTTTTTTTTTTTTTTTGTTCTTCAGACCCATTTACACACTTAAGATTTATCAAGGACACCAAAGAGTTTGTTCATGTGGGCTATGTCTACTGATTTTTAACTGTATTGGCAATTAAAATGGAGAACTTTAAAAAATGCTTATTTATTGGTTCATTTGAAGGTAGTAATGGTGAAAGCCTTGTATTCTGTTTCTTGTAAAATTAGTTCTCATGGTCTTGCAGGATTTATCCTAAAGTCCCAGTATGTTGTAGAGTACTAAAGAGCACAATGAAAGGCAAAGCTTGGAATGTAAATTTTATTTGCCTTGGTTTATAATAACTGAGTCTGAAAAGCTATGGAATGTCTTAATAGCTTGGCAAAGTTTGCTCAGTGTTAATGGGATTGCTTCCTTGGTTTATTGTTTATTGCTTTCATTATGATATGAAGGGTTAATCTTTCTGTGTTATTTGCTTACATAACAAAGATTGCCTTATCAGAGTAACTTTCTGTTGCCTTTATTACATCCGGTATTATTTTTAAAAACAATTAAAAAAAGAGTAGAACAAAGAAACTTCATTTTGAAAGAGTTAATATTTTTACAATTATGTTACATTCTATGTGTACTTCAAAATTCTTTTGTCACTTCCGTTAAATAGGTAGCGAGTATTATTCACAGGCACCCATGATCTTATCTTAATCAAGTCTAAATCTCCTACAATAATATTTATTTTTGTCTTCCCCAAAGCAAGCTCTCAGTATCGGAAAAAAATAGAGTAAAACTTACAGGATATCTTTTGCACCTAAAACTTTATTTGTGATTTCCCAGAGGGTCCCTGCAAAATCACAAAGACTTGTTCATTCACCTTGTAAAAAATACTAGAAATGATTAGGTTTAAAAAGAAATCGGTATTCCTATCAATGTGCTACATGGGAAGAGTTGTTGAATCAAAAGAGATGTTTATTCTCTCCGAGGTAAAATTTTCTATAACCAAAATATTGTTAATATAAATAATTCAGAAATTGCATTCTGTATATGAAGTTCCTAGGGATTTGTCATACTCTTGCTACCCATGACATGTTTCTGCTTGGTGCTATTTTGTCTGATGATATTAGGCATGAAACTAAATGCTAAAGTGTTATTACTCATAGATTTCAGTTATCATTTAAAATTCTTATTGGCTATAAGCATGCTTCATTTGGATCTAACATCTTCTAAGCCAGTGGCTCTCAGTTGAGGATGTACATCAGATTCATGCATTAAGTTTTATGACATACTCCAGACTTACTAGATCTCTTTACTTGATAATCTTAGGATATTCTTAACAGACTATTTGCATACTGTTGGTATGTATGTTATGTCTCAGGATTATTATATCTCAAAAGTATTTCTTCTGTATCTTCATTTAATTTTACAAATCAGATACAACATCCACCAACTTCTTTGCAAATAGGCGTACATGTGGTCCTTATAGACATTTACTGAAGCGTTTTGAAAGGATGTTATTATCTTGTTTTTCATGCCACATGTAAGTCAAATTTGCTTGTCAGTTACACCACTCTTGTTATGAACTTTCACCAGACCTTTCACATTTGAAAATGATCAGTAATAAGTCAGCCACAATTGTTTTAATTTCTGTCATCTGCAGATAGTTTTGTTTTACTCTGATGCTTTTTTGCTGTAGGGGTAACAGTTTGGAAAGTCATCAACAATGGCAGAAAATAGGGAGTTTGACCTTCTTTCCTCCTTCAAAACAGGATATGAGTGGCTTTCTTCCAGCTGCTGGCATAACCACTGTCCCTTTTGGTTCTAGGCACACTCCCTTTTCCTTTCCCTGCCCCAAAGTTTGCCATGTTAATTGGCCTTCTTATGCCTCTTTTCTCTTGTTTGGGGACTCTCTTTTTTTGCCTGTTTCTTTCATTTCTTGTCTCTCCTATTCCTAATCATTAGTTCTTTATTCTTTTATCTACCCATTCTGTCTGATCAGGGATCTCTCTCATTCCTTTTTCCTTTTTCTTTTAAATTGCCACCCCAACGTTTAATCTTTGACTCCCTCGAGTAACTTGGAATCCTCCTTCTAGGACGCTTGCATCCGATTTCCCTCCTGATTGCATGCACATTTCTTTCTGTGTGAACTTCTTATTGCATCATAAGCAAACTTTTGTCTTTCCAGAATGCATTTCTAACTCCATTTTACCTGCTTGCTAGAGCAGAAAACTTACTCACAAAATTTTATTGAACTATTTCTGAGTTGCTCTGCAGACATGGGATTCCCAAATTGAAAATCAATCCAGTGCTTCCCTAAGTGCTTTAAGTGCTTTTCTGAATTAAAGGAAAGCATCAAATATCCAACCAGCATTTCAACACAAAAGTTAACAGCTGGTGTATAAAGAATCTCAGAGAGTCTCTTGTTATCTGAATTAGGCCTTCTTTATTGAACTTTATTTGAAACATGCAACTTGGCATAAAACTCACAGCTGCAAGATTTCTAGGAGGGAGAAAAAATAGTTTGGATAGGGTTACATCAGCTACAGAAGAAATAAACCTGTGATCTTAATTCTTCAGGTAGTCTGAAGTGGTGGTATAAACTGTTTTCAGAGCTGCTTAGAAAGTGTCACTACAAACAAATTGTCACTGGGGCTGAAGGGGACTCTTCACTGGCTCTTATTTAGTCTTTGCATTCTGGCTTTGCCCACTATTTGGAGGTAGAGTCTCACTCTGAGACACATTTTCTTTGCCTTTGTCCAACACTTGATGAGCAGAGCTAAGTATCTACTTAATTTTGGTATAAGAACCAAAAGTTTTGTTGCGCTGAATGAGGAAAACCTGATGTAATTATACTTGCCAAGGTTACCCTTGGAT
Organism: Taxidea taxus jeffersonii; assembly: GCA_003697995.1. Classification (NCBI taxonomy): domain Eukaryota; kingdom Metazoa; phylum Chordata; class Mammalia; order Carnivora; family Mustelidae; genus Taxidea; species Taxidea taxus. The sequence continues at coordinate 120,337 of ML112051.1, forward strand.
AATGAACAATAAATGTACAATTTGTCAATTGCACAATAATTATCACTCTCTTCCCCCCACAAACCCTGTCCCTTCCCACCACTTCCTCAACTTAATTTATACCAAAAAGGTTTTCTAGATGCTGGCATTGTTCTAAACTAGTGTGTATCAAATTTTGCTGCCCATTAGATTCAGCTGGAGTGCTTACAAAATGCTAATCAGAGTGGTATGGGGTTTTTTTGGGGGGGGGTGCCTAGGTATCACTATTTTAAATAGATTCTCAGGTGATTCATTCCAAAACTTCAGCAAAGTTTGGAAGCAATTATTCTAAGTGATTTATCTGTATCTGTTCAGCATCTTGGCCATTAGCACTCTGAGTTATCAGATTATCCCAGATCACGTGGGTTGGTCAATCCAGTACTCACTGTTCATCTTGCAGGTCACATTTAATAATTCATCATCCTTAAAATATGTATTTTTTACTTGTCTTCCAGGAAACTGCGTTTGCACTGTCATTTTTTTTTCTTAGCCCCTGTTTATGGCTTCCTTCTTCTCATCCTCCTTATGAGGATGTGCTCCAGAATTTATCCTTGGTCATTTCTTATTTATCTTACACTTACCCCCTTGATGATCTCATTCAGTCTTATTTCTGAAAACATCACCTGTGAGCTGACAATACTTGTATGCCCATAATGATATTTGTAACTCTGAATTTTCTTCTAACTTACAGATTCCTAAATACAATTCTCCATTCAATATCTCGATTTAGATGTCTAATAGTCATGATAATACTGACTAAAAAGCAGAATGTGTGGTTCTATTCTAACCACCTCTCCAAAACTAGTCCTTTTACAGAAGTTTCCATTTGAGTTGATGGCAATTCAAGTTGCTCAGACTGAAATGAAATAATCCTTGGATGACTTTTTCTCTGAGCACATTGAATCTGTCATGTTGGATCTATTCTTCAAAGTTATCTCCAGAATCCAACCACATCTGACCACTTTCAGTGTTACCAGCCTGGTATGAGCTGCCACCTCTGTCTCCTAGACCACCGCAAGCACCTTCTCACTGTTCTTGTATCATGTGTCCCTGTATCTCTTCTCACACTGAAGAAGATCACTGCAGCCACTGCAGTGATCCTCTAAAGACACAAGTTCAGCTGTGTCACTGCTCTGCATAGCTCTCCATTTAATATATGGTAAAACCCAAAATTCTTATGATGGCTTTCAAGGCCCATGTAATTTAGTTCTTAATCACCTCCAACCACTCCTCACCTTGCTCACTATGCACAGTTTGGTTAGGCTGAACAATAGTCCTCAAATGTGTCCATGCCTGGATCTCTGGAGACTGTGAATGTTCCTTTATACATATGAAAGAGACTCTGCAGATAGGATTAAATTAGAGATTTTGAGATGAGGACATCATCCTGGATTACCTGGGTAGGCCCAATGTAATCACAAGATTCCTGGTAAGAGGAAGTCAGACTGAATAAATGGAGATGTGACCCTGGAAGAAATTGTAATATGACTTGGGAAAATTAATAATTCAGCAAACCTTCATTTTATCATCTACAACACGACAAATATAATACCTATCTCACAGGGTCATTCTAAAGATAAAGTTAGAAATGCTTTACATATTTGCCTTCTGAATTTGTATGTAAAATTTTCTATTTACATTTTATAAATTTCACCTTACTTATTTTGGACCCAATTTTTCACCAGTCTTGGAAAAAAGGCAAATATTGAAGTATTTATTCTATAATTTTAAAAAGTCTTTTTAATTCTCTAATTCAATGAAATAATCATGCAGTTGAGATTTATGTGCCTTCTTGGTGTCCTTTCACCATCATTACAGAAAAGAACTAGACCAGATCAAAACTCCTTAAGCCTCTAAGTAGATTCTCATTCATCTTTAACATTATTTAACCACCTATGAATTCACCTACATTAAGCATGCGATGTGTCCTTGGTTCATGAGGGTTTTTTGAGAAGCTTTTAAACTGCATTGCTAAAATCCTGGTACTTGGTATCTGTGAAATTCCTTAACTGCTGCTTAGTTGAGCAATTTTTTCCTTTAGTGAACCCATCTGGACTCTGTCATTCATTGTGACCACTTCTTTGTGTCCTAAGTATTGGCAAGTCATAGATAATTTTAGGATTTTATTAGGTATAGATACAAAGTTTATTTGTTGGTAGTTTCTTGGGCTAACCTTTTTGGAAGAGAGAGGTTTTTTTTCTCAAGTCTTAAGATTCTTTTTTTTTTTTAAAGATTTTATTTATTTGTTTGACAGATCACAAGTAGGCAGAGAGGCAGGCAGAGAGAGAGGGGGAAGCAGGCTCCCCGCTGAGCAGAGAGCCGGATGCGGGGCTCGATCCCAGGACTCTGAGACCATGACCTGAGCCGAAGGCAGAGGCGTAACCCACTGAGCCACCCAGGCTCCCCAAGTCTTAAGATTCTTTATTTCTCTATGATTTCTCACTACTAATCTATCTGGGTCCTTGACTGCACCTGCACATTCCTTTTGTATCCTGCGGTATATCTTGGTCTGAAAGTATGGTAATATCTATTGTGACCCATAAACAGTGGTCTTTCACTCTTCTCCATATCTTGGAATTCAGTTCTCTCTTAACTATATTTGACTTGTTTGCATGCTTTGAATATCTTTTGTCTCAGTGGGAAAGGCGGAAATTGTTAACCTTGTCAGATAATTTTGTACCCCCGACTCGGGGCTCAATCCCAGGCCCCTGAGACCATGACCCAGGCCGAAGGCAGAAGCTTAACCAACTGAGCCACCCAGGCGCCCCCTCAATTTTTTTTTTTAAGGCATCAGTTTCGTTACGGTACTGGGAGTATAGTTTTCCAAAATGAATACAAGATTGAAATTCACATAGATGAATTTTATGTTTTTCCCTATACATTATATCTTTATTCTTTAGAATTCTACTTCTGAAGAAGGCAGGCATCATTTCCCTCCTTGGCTTTATTTTTCTTTTTATAAAAAAAAATAGAAAGCTTCATTTCACTTAACTTTTGGGTTTATAGGATAAAAGTGATTTATGATTGTTAATATATAGCACTGGAACTGAATTAGTTCCTATATTTTAAGATATTTAGCTTCCTAATATGTGAAAATGTAAAATGTGTACCTGGCACAATTTCCCAAGGGGAAAAACTGAAATGTGTTGATGTTCCCTTTTTCAGCTCCAGAAATAGCTGCTGTGTGTTCCTTTACCCTGTTTGTGAAACATCAGCCCTTCCCCTGCAAGAATCTCTGAGGATGTCAACTTCATTTATGGAACTAACTTCATTAACTGGACCACTTGTTTTTTACTAAACAAGGAAACTATGAAAGTAAGAACAGAAATAGAAACTTATTGTCAATTAGTTCATTCCAAAGTTAATGTTGAGACATAGCTTGGCATATTTTATTTTGTATTTCTAGTAAACGGAAAGCAATTTCTCAGTAACCTATAACTTCTCCCATTTTGTGCTTCTTAAATAGATATTCAGCCATTAAAAAGACTAATTACATAGGTATGCTTCACTCCATGGGAGGGGAACATCTAGAAAACTAACTCTTTTAAAAAGATAACTGATTTACCTTATAAATATGAAAATGTTACCACTGATCTCCCCATTTCTGTATGTCTTGTTCTTTTGACTGTACTAATGGTTGTAGTGACTAACCTTACTTACCGTGTGTTAGGGACTATGCAAAGAACAGGGGTGTTCTTATTATTAGTTGTCATGGAAGCATCATGTCGCAGATATTATTAAAATCTTCATTTTACAGAAAAAGTAGTAGAGGTTCAGAAAGCTTAAAAAAGTACCCTGTTGGATAGTTATTAGCTGGTAGAGCAAATTTTAAAGCAAGTATGCTTGACTTAGAGGGCTGCTTGTATCCAGTACACAATATATTTTTCTGCCTTTAGCCACTGTTAAGAGACACCCCTGGAAGTTTGTTTCCCCTCAGGTGACTACTATAGTTATTCCGGGAATCTCTAAGCTGTGTCCCATGAGCACTCATTAATAAAATTCTAAAGTTAACCTGGGGAATCTTCCATTTCCACACTCGTAATATTCTCTTGGTGATAAATACACTGTTCCTGAGGTCTATACTGTCCTCTAAATCTTCTGAAAGACCCTCTCCACTGCTTTGCCTTCTGGAATGGGACCCAGGAACTTCATAGGGGCTGTCCCCCAGTGCCTCCAAAGGCATTAGGCTGTCTGCCCTGCCTGATAGGGCCGCTCTTCCCACCTGGGGTGGTTGGGATTCTGGGCTCCACCACCATTTATGGGGAAAGGGAATGGGTCCTGTCAAGGTAGGAGTGGGTGTGTTGGAGTAACATGGGTCCTTTGAGTGCCAGGGCCTCTCAGTCCCTTCCTTTGTGCCTCTATGCCTCCCAGCAAATATTTCAACAATACCTCATGTGTTGTTTTCTACTCAGAATGCCCTTGCTCCCTCCAATTTTCCTTCACCTGGCAAAATCTTCTTCATTGTCTTAAGACCCAACTCAGGAGCCACCATGTCTCAGAACTCCTCCCTGTTTGCCACAACCAATAGGTTGCCCTCCTCTGTGCTTCCATAATGCCCTTGACTTGTCTCCAATGCTGCCCTGATATGTTGTATTATGAATATTGCATATGTATCTGTTTATCTCACTAGACAATTGAGTGCATTATGCAGTTGAACACAGGGATTGTTATTCATCTTTGTGCCCCAGCACAGTGCCTGGCATTTAGTACCAAGTCAATAAATGTTAAATAATAAATAACTCCTATGAGTCTAGCTAGAATAACTGGGGGGATGGATGACTCAGTAAATCTTCCTTATTACATTTCCCCTGATCCTTCCCCAGTTTATGCCTTTATCATCTTTTATCTGGACTCCTAAAACAGCTTCTTAACTTTTTTATTGTGGAAAAATATATGTAATATTAAATTTACCACTTCAATCATTTTTAAGTGTAGAAACCCTTTAACTCTTAACCCGTGTCCCTGACTTCACTAAGTCCTTCTCAATTCCAGCTTTCACTTGGTTGCTCAAATGAACTAAAACCACATTTACCTGCTGTTCACTGACTCGCCTTTGCCCACAGAATATAAAGTCAATACCTTTAAAAATGTCCTATAAAATCCATGTTTGCAACTCCTTAGACCTAGACAAGTCTGTTATAGTATACTTTCAGTAGGTCTATGCAGGATTGCTATGAATATTTATGGAGATGTCCAGTCACGACACCAAGGCTTATTTGTCCCCAACAACCATAACATCTCTTAACAAACTGACTTCTCACCCTGACTTCTTCAGTTTTCTCTTTTCCTAGGTGAGAAACCTAAAGATCATCTTTGCTTCTCCCATCCCATTATATCTTGACTTTTATCAAGCTGTGTTGCTTTTTCCCTTTGAAATATCTCATAGTTTTCCTTTAATCTCTGTCACTTCCTAGCTTTATGACCTTGGATAAGTTACCCAATCTCTCTATTTCAGCTTCCTTATGTGTGAAATGGGATAAAAATAATATGTCTTTTACATATATCATTTTTAATCCCTTAGTCTGGGGTTCTTGTGAGAATAAGTTAATATATTTGAAACACTTAAAACAGTGCCTGGCACTTCTAGTTATGGAATGAAAAAGTCATGGGAGTAAAAGATACGGCATAGGGACTATAGTCAAAGTGGTGTATGGTGACAGATGGTAGCTGTACTTGTGGTGAGCATAGCATAATGTATAAACTTGTGGAATCATTATGATGTACACTTTAAGCTTAAGGTAACATTGTGTATCAACTATCCTTCAATTAAAAAAAAACCAAAAAACTGAAAACAAAACAAAACAAAACAAAACAAAAAACCATGGCCTGGCATATTGGATTGAATAAATGTTAGATATAATTGTTACCATTACTATTTCCAGTATCATTACACTACTGTAGGATTATTATGATACTCTCCTAGGTGGTTTCCTTACCCATCCTCTAGCCTTCTTGAATAAACCTTCCCAATCATCCTTCTAAAACCACTTGAATCATATTTTTATGCTGAAAGGCATATAAGGTTTTCACATTACTTATTTAATCAAGCCTAAATATTTTGCCTCTTTTTTGCCCAGAACATGGCCTTGCCTTACTTAGCATTCATCATTCATTTATTAATTCATTTATTCACACATGCCTGTGTGCAACAAGCATGTGCCAGCCACTGTGCTAAGCATTAGGGATACAATGATGGATAAGGATAAGACATAGCTTCTCCCTGAAGGAATTCACAGTCCTGCATTATTTAACTATATTTCATCTCCAATGAGAGAAAGCAAATCAGAATAATCCACATACAACTATAGGGATGACTTTAAATGTGATCTAATTTATAAAGAAGAAAGGAAATTATCCACTCTCTTTAGTAGGTCAGTAATGGTACTATTGATGGTAACAAATTACTTTATAACTGATGTGCAATGATACCAGTATTAAAACCTGTACCAAGATAGTAAATTCTTAGAGGACAAGGACTGTGTCTCATTCATCCTTGTATGGCCTGCTCTAACTTCATACACACCTGCTGCAGGGGTAAATGCTAGGGGATAGGAGTCCAATGATAAACTATGGAGGAAATGCTGATGTGGGAACAGGTGTTTCTGCTCCATGACATAAAAGTTGCTCTGGTGTATTCCAAGTTTTGAGACAAGAACATTTTCTGACTTTAAACAACATTTCTAAGAAATGTGTAGTTTCTGGGAGTCAGATGTAGCTAGCAGAATTTATTTCCTGTGAATTGATGTCAAATAGGAGAGAATTTCCCTCACTCTGAATAAGACAGTGGTGAGGACTGTAGAAAGGTTGTCATATGTCTATGAGGGCTAATAACAGGGCTTCTCTTGTATTTCAGAGAGAGAAAGAAAAAGAAAAAAATTTTTTTCTTGTGCTCCCTCTTCACCCCTCAAAAGAATTTTGATATGGCGAGCACAGGAAGAAGAGCTAGAGGTCGTCTTTAATATTAGCAGGGTTTAGACTTCAGTGACACAGTTCTACATTGTTGGTATGTGTTTGGCAGGTTTATAGGAAGAAGAAGTCCTGGGTCATTGTGCCTTACCTTTTACATGTGAGTGTAGCTTGTAACCCATCCATGACCTGGAGATGAAGTAGGGAGGCAATTTGAAAGGATCACTAGGAAGGAAAACCCTAACACCATTCCTATAGAGCAAGTGCAGCTAGATTGTTTCAGAAGTTCTGATAAGGAAATCTGTAAACCCAAAACAGAAATCTAAAAAACAAAACAAACACCCAGAAATCTGTTTAAAAAAAAAATCATCACTGTTATTTACATATTTTACACATGAGGAAATTGAAGCCCAGAGGGTTAGGTGATTGGGAGATGAAACTGAATTGCAAAACAAGTTTTCTGACTCCAGACTTACAGGAGAGCAGGGAGTGGGTCTTTGTGTAGAATTTGAAACATAGTAAGTGCTTGGCATATATAAGGCAAGCTACAATTAGGGGATTCCATCTCTAGGCTGTCTCACTATACTGCATTGCTTCTTACTAGTTCTCTCCTTTGTATTATTACTCAAGAGAATACTGAGGCTTCCTCATTATCACTCTAAATCTCAAGGGCTTGGTGATGGAAGAAATGGTGGGTTTTGTCAGTCATGTGTTGAGCCATGTGCTGACATGACCAGGAAATGGTCTGTGATTGTGCAGCACGAGAACAAGAGAGTTGGAAATTAACCAAACTCTAACTAAGGCAATCTAAGCAATAATTAAGAGGCCAGGCAGAAAGGGGAATTTGTTTTAGCAAGGGGAAACCTAGTCAAATTTATTATACCAGTTTTGGAGAAAGACTGTATGAATTGGTCAGGCTGCAGGGGATCTTAACCTGAGTGGACCAAACTATGTTTCATTGTAATGATTTCATTTATAATCCTATGTGTTATTGTAGGCATTTAAAATTACCAATCTAAGAAGGGATTCGTGGGCTTTGTTGGACGGCCAAAGGAGTCGGTGTTCAACAAAGTTAATAATTTCAGACCTGTAACATAAAAAAGGGATGCAGAAGTCCAGAACTAGGTGACGGTGCTCATCCTAACCCTGTTTAGAAGAGAGGGCGTCCTGTCAGGCCAGTGAAAGGGACCATATCCAGGCAGAAACCTGCCCATGCTAGAGACGGATGTTGTGAGGTAATAGAGCCTGATGCCACGAATTTAAAAATGGACACCTTACCCCTCTTCCTTTGATCTGTTCAAATGAAGAACCTCTTGGAATGCGGCCCTTCATGCACCCTGCCTCTTGGGAGACCTCGCTCAAGCAGATGTGAATTGCCTGCCACCTGGTGGTCACATTGTTAATGTAAATTATTAGAAGCCGACATTCTACTCCAGACGTTCATCTATATGAGTCTGCGAATCTGAGGCCCAACCTTGGGCTGTTGGGGAATTCACCACTCGATGCCATTTTGTGAGTGACTGGTCGACTAGTTGGCCTTCTCCTGGGAAGTCTGCTTCCATTGCAAACTACAGGGTGTTTCTACCTAGGAACTGGTGGAAGTTATCTTTTGCTTATTCTTTGTAATGAGGTAATGGTTAACAATTATAGTCAAAAGAGACTACTTTTGGTTAGTTCACTGATTTACAGGTGGGGAAATCACGCAAAAGCATAAATCTAAGACAACGCAGTTCCAAGTATGCATCTACATAAAGGCCAGACCAGGCACCTTGACACCTAGATTTAAGAAGTGGTGACCAGCATCACAGAGTCCAATAAGCCTGTAAAGCCCTATATAAGTATAAAGATCACTAATGCATTTCTGGTGCTCAAGGTTGTGTTGATGCAAATATTGTAGTGCTATGCTCAGCAGGAATTAAAATCTACAAGCATTCCTGTTTCTTAAAAGTTACTTGCAATGATTTTCCCAAATTGTGACCAATTTTGTCTTAGCACAATTCTGACACATGGTCCGTATTCAGTTGGTTTGGCAGAGCTGAAATGGAATGCTGCTTTGGTGAATTTTCTCCAGGCCCTATATCCCTCTGTCATTATCCTATATGTGCAAAAAGAACGTCCCTGATGGGGATGGCCTTCCTTTGTACCAATGTGGTTTCAACACAAAACCTGTGTTTTGTTTTGTCTGGTGTTGTTTTGTTTTCAAGTTGCAAGGCACAGAGACACACTCAGAGACAGCACCTGCTCAGTGATCTCACAAAAGCATCCTCAGGGATAGGAATTTTTGTAAGGATACATAGGGAAATAACACCTGCAATTTCACAGCCAGGCACCTAAGGAAGTGAAGTGTCAGTCCTGGCAGTTCGGAGGAGCTGTACCAACACCAGGCCTCCATCCCCCTTCCCTCCCTGCTCTCTATTTTAATTACACCGCTATTCTGGACCCTCAGTTTCTATTGCTCTGCTTTATGCCAAGCTACAGCTTCTCTGTCACCTCCTACTGCCTTCTTCACTGTTCTCTTGCATTCTATGTCACAGTTTATGTCTGCTCCTGGATGCTTCTGCTGCCTGGCTTCTGCTTCCATTGAGACTTCTAGAGAGAATATGTTATTGAACTGCGTTGACACTCTTGAGTGCAGTGTGCCTCTGTGGGATCTCAGGCTAAACTGGACTGTAGGCTGCTGATCACAGGTGTTGGCTCAGATCTCAGGCCCTGATCCCATTTGCTAGTGGCCAAGATGATGGGTCACGCAATACAAGATATGAAACATGTGGGTGAGAAAGTTCTGATGGCTGCTTGGAGGCTGGTGGGGGTCGGTGATGAAGGCATTTATAGTTCAGGGGCTGTTCATTACACTCCCCAAAGCATCAGTGTTTCCTCAGACCAAAGCTTGACCATATCTGACTCCATTCCAGAAGGTAATGTGCAGCTGAGTACATGCACATTTAGACGTTATTATTGAGAAACTGTGTCCTTAATTATAGACTGCCTGCTGATAATTTACCGCACCATATGTTCCAAAGTCAGAACTAAAGTTGTCGGTTTCCACTTTGATTCACATGTGGCTCACAACGAATGTTTCCCATAGGACCTGCTGCCCAGTGCGTAGGTGGTGATGGCTCCCTCCAAACCTTTGGATTGTATGAAGGGTTTCATTTGCTTCTGTAATTACCTATTTTGGGACTGAGAGGAACTAAAAAGCTGGAAAATACTGTTCAGCTGTAAAGTCCATATGTGATGATTTGTTTGTTCCAGCAAAAATGATAATAATGACACTCAAAATAATATTCCAGTCTTGACATTTCTCATTTAGAAAGTATGGAATCCTTTAGCAAGAGTGTTTCCTGCTCAAAGCTTTTATATCACCTTCTAGGGATATTTTTTGGGGGGTCAAGTCCTACAGGAATCGTTTCCTGCCCTGAGGGAAGAGCATGCTCCTCCCAGCTTTTGTATTCAAAGCTCACTTTAAGCCACGCTCAGTATTGAGTTGCCCCTACATGGGGCTATGCGAATGAGAAATAAGGTACATTCTCTTCTCTCTTAGGTGAAGTTAAAACTGTGGCTTAGGGCCCGAGTGAGGCTCTGTATTTCGTACAGCGCGCTGATGGCAAGATGGAACAGTCCATGCTTCAGGCTATTCTAATCTTCTCCAGTCCGTGTCAAACCAAACAGAGCTCTGAGAAACGGAAGGCTGCTAAGAGGCACCTTAGTTCCTGTGTTTGCCTGAAATTGAGGATGCACTCAATCTTTCAAAATCGATCTCCAAAAAAGATTATCTTTGTTCTGGATTGTGGCCAACTCTTACACCTCAGGGCAAGATCTTACATGCTATGACGGGTGGGAGAAGGAGTAGAGTTGCTTACACTTTAGTTCTTGAAATTTCCCAAACTTACCAAAGTATATGCTATTGTCTGGTGTTCTTTGTCTCCCAAGGTCTTGGCCAGGTCTGGTTCTAGGAAAGTCTTCCTCTTCTTCCCTATCAGACCTGTGGGTGGTAATGGTTTTCAGCTGCTGCTAGTCCTTGAGCATGCTTCAACACCTCCTGTTGATTCCCTTAACCCTGTCTACACTGCAGCAAACAATTCCTCACCAAAATGGCTTCCACAAACATACCAACTGATGGTGTTGTCTGTCCAATTCCAGGACCTCGATGGAAACATGTAGTATGCAAACATCTTTATAGTAATATATCTTACTATGGGTTTCCAAAGTAGATAACTCCCATTCCCCTTCTGGAGATTTATCAATATGGTAACATCTTATGCTTATCAGCTTAAAATAATTTCTTTAAATTTTTAATTGTGTATTTATAAAAAGCCACTATTTTATTTCCAGTTTTTATTCTGGCCCAGGTGAAATGAATGCCTTATGAAAGATCATTGTAATTCAATCCCCAAAGGCTTGATCTCTTTTAACAATACTTTTTCACTGATAAACATTCCTTAATACAAATTAATTGCCTATTTGATTATTACACATTGTGTACTTATTTTATGTTGCATAGAACAATATAAAAAGAAGATAAAAATCCAAATTTTGCAGAAAATTGTAATAGAGCAAAAGATGAGCCAATTATGTTGTAAAATTTCAGGAACTAGTTATTTTACATTCAGAATTTCTGATCATTATGACAGAGGCTGAACCAACCTCTCCTTTGTAAATCCATTCTTCACTGCATCCAAGTTTTCAGGACTTCCTTCAGCTTAGGGCTCCTCTCCTTTCCATGTACCTCAGCTGCAACTAGGGGCTCTGCACTTGGTCGTTATAACTGACTCATGCCCTAGTGTTAGCTCTTCCTCACTTATTTTTCCTCTCATACTCCATGTCTTCAGCCAGCTTGGTCCTAAGTGATGGCAGTGTCTCTACTCCAGTATACCAGTATGCTGATCTCATCCACCATTCCATGAAAAGAATAAATCTTTTGCAAGTAAATCACACACTTTGCCCACTTGAACTGTAGTGGGCATCTCACTAATCTCTTGATCAAATGGTATTTTAGTATCTCTCCTTCCTTCCTTCCTTCCTTCCTTCCTTCCATCCTTCCTTCCTTCCCTCAACACTACAGGGGTGGATAGAGGGATTGGCATATTCCCCATATCCCACTGCCAATTCCAGACCAATCTTCCAATTGAATGATTATGTTTTTGTCACCATTCAATCACTTGAGGACAAGAATGAAAAAGAGGCCAAAGGATTTGGAATTGTTGTTCTAAATGGTGTTGTTCTAGGCTGGATAGTGGCCTCCAAAGATACCTAAGTCTTAATCTCTAGAACCTACGAGTGTTACCTCTTATGGCGAAAAAGGGTATCACAGATGTGATTAAACTAAGTGTTCTAGGAGAAGATGATCCTGGATTATCCAGGTGGGCCCCTGAATGCAATTGCAAGTATTCTTACAAGAAGGAGGCAGAACATCTTAGGGAGATTTAACACCGAGAAAGAGGGCAATGTGACCACTGAAGCAAGATGCTACACTATTGGCTTTGAAGATGGTAGTGGCCACAAGTCAAAGAATGTAAGAAATGCAGCACTAGAAACTGGAAAAAGCAAGGAAAAGATTCTCCCCTAGGGTTTCTAGAGGGAGCATGGCCTTGTTAACACTTTCAGGCCAGTGAAACCCATTTTGGATTTATGGCCTCCAGAATTATAAAAGAATAGATGTATGTTGTTTAAACTAAGTTTCATACTTTGTTATCACAGCCATAGAAGAATAATACAAATTCTTGAATAGCTTCTAAGACAATTCGGGGAAGTTCATGGGATTAAAAAGAGATGATATTTTAGCTCTCCCTAAGCACTGCTACTGAATCAATCCCTCTAAAAATATAATACCAATCATATTCTTAACCTTTTTCAAAATCATCTGTAGATGATGATGATGATGATTTTTGGTGGAGGGATGATTTTTAAAAAGCCCAATTATCTTCCTCTACATTCTGGCCACACTTCCTTTTTAGCTGTACTGCCCCTTTTTGTCTTTTTTTTTTTTTTAAGATTTTATTTATTGGGACGCCTGGGTGGCTAGTTGGTTAAGCAGCTGCCTTTGGCTCAGGTCATGATCCCAGCGTCCTGGGATCGAGTCCCACATCGAGCTCCTTGCTCAGCAGGGAACCTGCTTCTCCCTCTGCCTCTGCCTGCTACTCTGTCTGCCTGTGCTTGCTCTCTCTGTCAAATAAATAAATAAATAATCTTTTAAAAAAAAAGATTTTATTTATTTATTTGACAGACAGGGATCACAAGTAGGCAGAGAGGCAGGCAGAGAGAGGAGGAAGCAGGCTCCCTGCAGAGCAGAGAGCCCGATGCAGGGCTCGATCCAAGGACCGTGGGATCATGACCTGAGCTGAAGGCAGAGGCTTTAACCCACTGAGCCACCCAGGTGCCCCCTTTTTGTCTTTTTACACCAAACCAGACACACCTCTTTACTGTGCATCCCACATGCAACGCATCTCCACCTCGGGACCTCTGATTACCTGCCTTCTTTAGCTTAGTGGCCCTTGTTGTCATCACACCATGCCTCATGTGTCCATAAAGGCTTACCCAAATGCCCACATCCTCATGGACTCCTTCCTGGTTCCAAGCAGAAGTTACTCTCTTTATTCTGAACCCCTGAAGTGCTTCCTGCTTCCTCTCTTCCTGACTCTTATTTTGTTCGACATTTCTTTATAGTTGTGATCCATAATAGTTAAGTGCACACATTCTGAAGCCATATCTCCCAGAGTTGAATTCTTATGTGAATATTCACTAAGTGAGTGACCTTAGGCAAGTTACATAATTTTTCTGTGCTTCAGTTTCTTCACCACCTGAAAAACAAAACAAAACAAAAACCAAGGGTCATAATCATGACCCATTAATGGTTATAAAGATTAAAAGTTTATGAAATTAATGCCTAGCACATTGAAAATGTTCAATAAAGACTAATTATTGTTTTTATCATGCATTATTTTGTATTTTAATTATAAGTTTTTAAGGGAAACCCTATATCTTCATGTATCTTTGTCTTCTTCATAGTTCCCTTTACCACTGTATTGCATTAAGCAGGTGCTCAGTAAACTTTAGTTTTAATGAAAAGGCAAGATACAATTTCCTGATAAGACATGACAATGTTACCTTCCTATGAAGGAAGAAATATCACTCTCTTTATTTTATCATGTGCTATATACTTCTCATTTCTCTGTAACTTGCTTCAACTTCGCCTGTGCTAAGGGGAGTGCCATCACCAATGGCCTCCTTAGTGCTGGATTCGAGGACATGTTGTAGGTCTCACCTTACTGCCAGCCATTTCCTTTTTCTGGAATCTCTCTTCTCTCTTTGCTTTGGTTACACCACACTCTACCCCTGGCTTTTCCTTTTCTGGTCTCTTTGTGGGTTCTTTTTCCTCTCCATGGCTCTAATACTGTGTGCTCAAAGGTTTAACTTGAGATTCTTATTTCTTTTTATTCTACATAATCTTTCTGGGAATCATTGCCACTCATGATTTTTACAACTCCCTAGCTGCCATATATTGATAATTTCCATATTCATACTTTTAAAATAGACATCTTCCTTGAATTTTAGACTCAAAAGTCCAGCTGAGTGCTAGATAGCTCATCCTTGATATACCAAAGACATCTCCAATTCCATAACATTTGCCAAAAATAGCACATTACCTTCTTTTCCACTAAACACCCCCTCCTTTTGTATATTTTCATCTCTGTTGGAGACACTACCATTTACTCAGATTCTAGGCACGGCCCTACCTCTCACCCAAAGCCCATATCTAATCAATCACTAAGTTTTGCTGATTTCATGAGCTAAGTACCTGTTGGATTCATTTTCAAACAGCCATCCTTCCTAACAATGTCCTATGTCATGATAGTTTCTTACCTGGGCTTCTGCATGAATATTCTAATATTTCATTCCCCATGCATCTTTTTTCCTGATAGCTATAAGAATAGTCCCCAATAAAGCACAAACTTAAACTTTGTCTAAAACTTCACCTAACAATTTATGAATGGCTCCCCATTGTCCACAGGTTTCAGGTGGTATTTAACCTGGTATTTATTTTCCTGGTTTAGCTCTGGCCTACCTCCTCAGGCTCATTCTCTGTGTGCCCTGCCTCACTTTATGCTTCAAAACACAGGTCAGCCTTCGCTTCCTTCCTGCGTGGCATAGGCATACAATTCCTGCTACTGTCCCTTCTGCCTGGATCAACTCCTTTTTCTTTTGGCTAACTTTTCCTACAAGACTTAGGCACCATCTCCTGCAGAAAGACTTAGCCGAGTTGTGGGTAAGCTGAAAAACTTGGGGTATGTTCTAGAATCTGAGAATACTATGTAAAACTAAGGAAGGCATTGAATGGGACCTGGAAGAGACAACTCTCCTATCCCATCAACAGTGGCCTGATGCATCCTAGGGCTGTCCTAACAAATTTTCACAAATGTAGCAGCTAAATGACACAAATAATTTGCCTTACAGTTTTGTAGATCAGAAGCCCAACACAGGTTTCACAGGGCTAAATGAAAGGTTTCTCCAGGCTGTGTTCCTTTCTGGAGGCTCTAAGAGAGAATCCATTTCCTTGTTCATTTCAGGTGGTTGGCAGAATTCTGTCCCATGGTCTTTATTTTCTTATAGCTCTCAGCTGAGGAGCACTCAGGTTCTTCTGGCCTGTGGTCCTGTCTCTTCTACAAAGCCAGCAATGGTCAGTCCCCTCTCACACTTCTGATCTCCCCCTCTGCCTTCCATCTCATGCTTCTGGGCCCCCTCCCTCTGCCTCCCTCTTCTGAATTTGAGTTCTTGGGACTAGACTGGTCCACCTGGATAATCCAAAACAGCTCTCCATTTTAAGATTTTTAATCTTAATAACCTCTGTAAGTCTTTACAGTGGAAGGTAATATACTCACAGGTTCTGAGAGACACTAGGTTTGAGACAAATGATCAGTGAAAGCCTTAGATCACCTGATTTGAGTTCTCTGTCCACAGAACTCATGATTTGATCATTTTCCTTTGTTTTGTTTTGCTATTTGAATTTCTAACTTTAGCTTTGTGTTTTGAATCCGAGGGATATAGGAAGGGACTGAGCTCTGTCTGGCTCATTTAGTGGGTACTTCCAGAAATGTTAGGTGTACAACCATCTCTCAGGGCACTTAGGTAGAGGTCTCATGCAAAGAGGCATTAAAAGGTGTGCTAGTTATAGAAGAGCACCCAGAAGGCTGTTCAGAAGATGACTGGAAATCAATGAACAGAGTGCCATCATTTGAAATTTAAGTCATAAACTGAACATTTAACAAGATTTTTTTCCCAAATTTTCTGTATTTTATTAAATTGAACTAGCTGGAAATTAAAAATTTAAATTATTATAAAATAAACCTAGGATTATCCATTACCAAAAAAACCCAGTCATTTAAAGTAATAAACAATCAAGTAATTTCATGGAAAGGGCCATTATGAAAAATAATTTTTTTCATTATTAACATTCTAGTTGCAACTAAAATTATTAAGCTAAACTAGTTGAGTTTTATTTTAATTAGGTTAAACATTTGTTTACATTTATGTTTGATTATAACATAAATATTTTTTTTTAAGATTATTTATTTATTTATTTGTCAGAGAGAGAGGGAGAGAGAGCGAACGAGCACAGGCAGACAGAGAGGCAGGCAGAGGGAGAAGCAGACTCCCTGCCGAGCAAGGAGCCGGATGTGGGACTCGATCCCAGGACGCTGGGATCATGACCTGAGCCGAAGGCAGCTGCTTAACTAACTGAGCCACCCAGGCATCCCATAACATAAATATTCTTAATGAACCTGTTCTTTCACATGAATTAAACTCTAATTGGCTTCAGGTCAAATTTTCAAAAGAATCAGTTCAACTAATTCAAAAGAATTAGTTGATGCTACATCTATGTGTACATATTCTTTTTTTTAGTATTCTTTTTTTAAATTAAATTTTGTGTGTGTGTGTGTGTTCCAAAATTCATTGTTTATGCACCACACCCAGTGCTCCATGCAATACATGCCCTCCATAATACCCACCACCAGGCTCACCCAAGCCCCCACCCCCTCCCCTCCAAAACCCTCAGTTTGTTTCTCAGAGTCCATAGTCTCTCAGAAGTGAGTTGGAGGAAATTGGAGGGGGAGACAAACCATGAACATTTAACAAGATTAAATAAACTTCCAAGAAAAGAAACACATTGAATATATGAATAGCCACAGCAGAAAGAAGGATTTTTTTTTTTTTACATCAAATAAAAACTACTAAACAGAAGACATATTATGTTAGGGGAAATGTTCATTCTTGAGATTGTTATCCAATAGAAATACATATTTCTTTCCTATAAAAATGATTAAAACAAAAATAATTGAGCTTATTATTTGTTATATTTATTAGTGTTTATTAATTATTTGCTAGGAAAATATGTATTTAGCAGATTATTTTCTCCTGTCAGAAAATCATTAAGATTCCCTAAATATGACATATATCTTTAAAGGGTTTTGGAAATAATGTACTTTAATTTCCTGCCCTCTAGTGACAAAAATAACACACTCATGCCTTTACATTGAACA